>JAJJMC010031495.1:731118-742571 GCA_023531435.1 Papaver californicum
ACAGACAACATACACTAACATATACATTGCTAGATGTACTAATTGGTAACCTACACTCGGTGTAAGTGAGGTGTAAGAATAGTTGATTTCTGATATTTCTGACAGAACTACTTCTGTCTATTACGGCTTAGGAGTATTCAGAGTGACACTGATTATTGTGGGAGTGTGTGAAAATTCTTTTGTAGGATCAACAGACTGTTAATATATGGAGTACATCGTTATGCATCCCTGACAGTTTGAATTTCGTGGGAGAAGCAGTTGCAAAAACTATATCGCAACAAAAGTCTTTGGAGGTTTTGGCTTACAATAACCCCTCTAAAATGTCAGGTAACTCCTCCGAATACCCACATATTACCACTTCCTTTCTAACAGTTCAATAATTTGAAGTTGGCGTTTTTAAAAGTTTCTCTTATTGTAATATACAGAGGGTAGAGATTAAAAGGATATTACCTACTAAGGGTTTCAGAATCGTCTGCCAAAGCACCAATTACCCAATAAATCATCGACTGAAACATTGCATCCAGCAATCCGTAACTAAAATACAACACAAACGGTCCTGCATACCCACTTCCCGAAATCTTGAAATCTAACTTTTCCGGCAAATCTTCAGACGAATAAGTCAATTGGTTGGCAAGTCCCCCTGCCCAAATGCTTGTACTAAGCAAAGCAACAACCCCAATTTCGATGAAACCCCTCTTCTTCTGCTCTCGAAACTATAATCAAAAATGTAATCAATTCCAACTGATCCCAACATTTGTGCTCCCCAGTACATTGTTGAACTGATAACTGTAAAAGAAGTTACTAGCCAAGGAAGCTGGAACCAGAAGGAGCATTTTCCAATTCAAGAACAATTTCAAAATCTCAATCACTTCAGTCGTAACTTTGGAATACTTAATATTAGTACAACGACTACCATCGTCACGAACAACTCGACTAGGTGGTAAAATTCCCAAGGTGAGAACAGTACCAATTGCCATAAAGAACATGAAACCAATATAAGTTCCATCATTAACTGAAACAGCCTCGTCCTATTGTAATTCATTACAAATGGAATCAACCCACCTATGCAAGATAAAACCACAATTAGATATCAACTGGGAGGGTTTCAGCTTCTTCATAATCAACAGTTGAGACTTAACACTAATAAATGAAATTTAGACGCTGCTAATAAAAGGAAGATACAGATAACTCACCAATAACTCCACCCATGTTGAAAATACTCCAAAAGATAGCAATATAAGTTCCTTTCCTATGTTGAGGAGGATATGAAGTCATAATAGCACCTTGACCAGCCCAAAGAAGACCAGCACCCAAACCCAAAATACCACCAGCAACAATAGCAAAAGCTTGATGGTTATAACGATTATACTAAAGAAATGCACCTGCATCTAAAACATAAGTAGAACAACCAGCAAAAAGAGTATATCTTGGTCCAAGAATATAGTAAATTCCACCACCAAGAATACCAAAAACTGCAAAAGTTGTATACAAGGCTGTATTTGCATTATTTACTGCTGTATGATCAACTTGACCACCACCTCCCATTCCTGATAGCGCATTGAACATATCCGAACAACAAAAACAAACTAAACCAATCACACAAACTTGTACCAATGGTGAATTGTATCTAAAACGAGTCTTTTTTATAAATTGTGTTTCCCCTGTTTCTGCATCTCTAACATACTCTTATCCCATGATTTCTTGATTCTGAGAAATGGATATTCTTTTCTTAATTCTTATGGAGAAATAGAGTTATTTGGTTTTTTATGGTTGACTATCGAAACTATTGGATTTGCAGCTTACAATTATCTGTCTAGGGATGAAATTCATGTAGAACTAGGTTTGCGGATCCTTATGAGTGTCAAGAGTGTGAAAGAATTGTTTATGAATTTTTATTGGGATACGAATACGGAGATTGATTGGTAAATGGTCCGAGCCAATTGGAAGATGCTGTATCCATCACAGTGAGAAACAAAAACAAAAACTTAAGGATCTCTACCGTATATTGGAAAATATTGATTTTTGTATTGGAAACGTTAGATTATCAGAATAATATATACATAAGTGAATTGAAAACAATTCTACCACGGACAACTATGAGGACAAAATCACAGGTTCAATAAGTTGTCCTTAACATATTAGTTCGTGGGTATACTCGAGAAGAGTAATGCTAAACCCTAACGTGCGAAGATGTGTCCATGATAAGACTGCCCGATATAGCTTGTATTAGCACAATACAAACTACCCACTCTTGAACTTAGCAACATGCAAGGATGGGAAATAAACACTCAAAACGCAAAACAAAGCGAGAAGATGGTGAAAAGAAGACAGGATAGTAGCCGCTTCTGGAATGATTTGAAAACAGATTTTCGAGTTGTATTTATAGGAGAAAGTTACTTGCAAATCAAGTTAGGTTTGAGTTTTCTTATAAAACAAGGTTTTGTTTCTTGTAAAACAATTAAAAACGAAAAATGAATTTTCCCATAAATAAAACTCTTAAAGAAAATATTTTTGGAATTAATTACCTAAAGAAAAACTTGCAAAAATAATTTCGAGTAGACATAGGATTTGGTGCATGGTATTCACACATATGTCATGGGTTGGGCCATATATTGTTTATCCACCCATTCCACCCACGTTTGTCTAACTATTCATATGAGAATAGTTATATAGTGGACATCCTTATCTAGAATACCCAATGTGGGACTAAATTAAATAGTTTCATTCACTCAAGGAAATGAGTGAGCATCCATAAAACCCTTAGGTCCTAAGATCAAACCACACCAAGACCAAAAACATTTAGTTAAAAACTCATTTCTCCAACAATCCCCCACATGAATGAAATCTTGGTAAAAAGCGAAAAATCATAGTGCGAAAAATACCATATAGGCAAAGGTGTCAATCAGGTCTTGAACCTTTACTTAGTGAGAAGTTACCGAAACTACCATCTAAAGACAGTGAACGCGATGTCTTGAACTGCTAGCGTTTGATGTAATTTGCGATAACAACCACGCATGATATCCTTCTGGCGTTGCTAAGTTCGTTCCATTGTGTCCATTTTGGCCCTGGACGTATCCCGTTTCTTAGAATGCTCTAGAGAATTCGCTCAAATTCTCATAGGAAGCGGCCCACTTCCTCATTCAGATAGGTGAGTTCTATCAAGAGTGTTACTGCTACACCCCACTTTAATATTAAACTGAAAGTATAGAGCTCATTAAGACCTATAAAAAGTCATCCTTCACATGCAGTCACACTATCACATCAATACACCATAGGGAGGGACAGGGGATATAATTATCTTGATAGTGCATACCTTTAATCACCAAAAATTAGTTGTCTCATTGAACCTTCGTCTTGGGATCTCCAGTCAGTAAGGTTGAGTATCCTTCATGACAATTTTTATTTCATGAGCTTAAGTCCATCCCCCTCAATGCATCACTAACTATCTCTTTAGACAATCCTTTCGTCAAAGGATATGCGATATTCTCCTTAGACCTCACATAGTCAACGGTAATAACGCCAGTTGAGATAAGTTGTTTCAAAAAATTATGTCTTCTATGAATATATATAGACTTATCATTATAAACACTATTCTTAGATCTAGCTATCGTAGACGTACTTTCACAGGCCTATGCCAAAGAGGAATGTCTTTTAAAAAGCATCTTAGCCATTCGGCTTCCTCTCCTGCTTTATCTAACGCAATAAACTCCGGTTCCATAGTGGAACGAGCTATACATGTCTGCTTGGAAGATTTCAAGAAACAGACGCTCCTGCTAGAGTGAATACATACCCACTCGTAGACTTAGACTCCTCTAAGTCTGCTATCCAGTTTGCATCACAAAATCCTTCAAGGATGGCAGGGTATCCTTCATAATTCCAGCAGAAGGACATCGTGTACTTCAAGTACTTCAACACTCTAATAAGTGCATCCCAATGCATCTTCCATATATTACAAGTATACCTGATTAACCTACTCACTGCATAGGCAATGGCTGGTCTAGTACAATTCATCCAATACATCAGACTTCCTATGACTCTTGAGTATTCAAGTTGGTTAACTTCTTCACCCTTATTCTTCTTGATATTACAAGAAGAATCATACGGAGTACAAACAGGTCTACAGTTAAACTGATTATATTTCTTAAGTATAGATTCAACATAATGAGATTGACTTAAATTATAACCATTAGAACTTCTTCTAGACTTCATCCCTAATATTTACATCAGCGGGGCCTAAGTCTTTCATGTCAAAGTTCTCATTCAACAATTTCTTAGTGAAATTAATAAAACCATGTTTGTACCTATTATAAGCGTATCATCAACATACAAGCATACAATTACACAGGCATCCTTAATAAGTTTAGTGTAAACACACTTGTCAGACTCATTAATCCTAAAACCACTAGAAATCATCAGATGATCAAAATTTTCATGCCATTATTTAGGTGCTTGTTTCAAACCATACAAAGATTTAATCAGCTTACACACTTTCTTTTCACAACCTTTCACTACAAAGCCCTCGGGTTGTTCCATGTAAATTTCCTCATCTAATTCACCATTTAGAACGATGTCTTTACATCCATTTGATGTATCTCAAGGTTATGGAAAAAATCTATAACAATTAACATCCTAATGGAAGTAATTCTAGTCACAAGTGAATACTAATCAAAGAAATCTATACCTTCTTTCTGTTTGTAGCCTTTACCTACCAACCTGGTCTCATATTTATCAACAGTTCCATCTATATTACGTTTTCTCTTGAAGATCCATTTACAACCTATGGCCTTACACGCTGGAGGTAAATCTATATTATCCCAAGTACCGTTATGATGGATGGAATCCATCTCACTAATAGAGTCTTCTTTCCACCACGAATCTTCAGAAGAATTCATGGCTTCTCTATAAGTCTGTGGCTCAGACTCGGCTAGGTATGTAATGCAACCATGATAGGTTTTCTCAGTTCTAACCCATTTACCTCTTCTAGGTTCTAATTATGGTTCATCTTCTTCTAAAGGTAATGACTGACTGGTTGAAGGAACATCTAGGGGTTCATCTAAACATCTCTTTCGAGAACCAAGTTTCATAGGAGAACTCTGCATCCCTAGACTCCATAATGGTATGCAAACCAATGTCAGAAATTTCAGAACTCACAACCATCAACCTATAACACTAGTATGCTCAGGATACCCTATGAAAACACAATCAACAGTTTTGGGTCCTATCCTAGTTCTCTTAGGAGGAGGGATGGCCACCTTTACCAAGCACCCCAACACTTTGAAGTAAACATAAGATGGTTGTCTACCTTTCCGTAACTCGTATGGAGTTTTATATGATCCTTTAAAGGGTACTTTATTCAGGATATATCAAGCTGAGAGGATGGCCTCCCCCCATAAGTTTGCAGGTAATCCTGAACTAATTAACATGGCATTCATCATATCCTTAAGGGTACGGTTCTTATGTTCAACTACACCATTTGATTGAGGTGAATAAGGTGATGTCATCTCATGTATTATGCCATGTTCTTCGTAGAAATATCCTACGGGAATTTCATACTCACCACCGCGGTCAGACCTAACAGTTTTAATGGTAGCATCTAATTGGTTTTCAACTTCAAGTTTATACATCTTAAAGGCTTTTAAGGCATCGTCCTTACCCTTAAGCAAGTATACATGACAATATTTAGTACAATCATCTATGAAAGTGACAAACCACTTCTTACCACCTCTAGTTTGAACTGACTTCATATCAACTAGGTATGAATGGATTAATTCTAAGGGTTTAGATTTTTCTAGACGTTCTTACTGAATGATTTCTTAGTATGTTAGATTCTACACAAATCTCACACTTATGACCTCTATTAATCATGAATTTGGATATGCAGCCTACGCTAGCCAATTTATGCATTAATTTATAGTTTACATGACCAAGTCTACCATGCCAAATATTCAAAGACACATATATATAAACAGAAGAATCATTCATATTTATTTCATCATATTTTATATTAAGCTTATATAGACCCTCAGTTTTATAACCCTTACCCACAAAATCTTTCCTCTTAGTTACTACAACTTTTCCAGACTCAATTACAACTTTAAAACCCTTATCATCTAAAACAGAACAAGAAACAAGATTCTTGCAGATGTCTGGAACATGAAGAACTTCATTCAATGTGAGAGTCTTGCTAGATGTGAGCTTCAACCCGACCTTCCCCTTTCCTGGAACCTCTGTTGCAGATGAATTACCCATATAGAGTTTTTCGCCTTCCCCTACCTTCTGATAGGAGGTGAACAAGTCTCAGCTTCCACACACATGCTTAGTAGCTCCAGAGTCTACCCACCGGTCCCTCACATTGGTCACCATATTAACTTCAGACACCTTAGCAGAAAACTCATTCTTATTCTCAACAACCAAGTTAACATTATTCTTCTTATTAAGGTCTTTTAGTTGTCTATAGTGAATTTCTATATGGCCACGATTTCCACAGACATAACAAGCACCCTTAATCTTAGTAATGCCAGATTCAGGTTTAAAAAACGTACCTTTATTATGAGTATTATGCTTAGGGTTGCGTTTGTTGTTATCACCTTTTCCAGATTTGTGTTCAATCATATGAGCCTTATTTTTCATATCTCTTGCAGACGAAACATTCTTGTCTTTGGTGCATAACATTTCTTCAACTTGAATCTTCTTTCCCAATTTAACCATGCTGACTTCACCAGTTTCATGCCTCAATTTTCTTTTGTACTCTGACCAAGAAGATGGTAACTTCTCAATATACCTAAGATACTTGAAAAGTCTCATCAATGACCATACCTTCAGCAAGAATCTCGTTGATAATTTGTTGAAGTTCAAGGAATTGATCAACTTCGTCATATTGAAATCCATAAACTTCGCTGCCAGAAATTTCTTGTTACCAGCAGTTTATGCCTGGTACTTTGCTTCTAACGCAATCCACAAATCATAAGCACTGAAATTTTCCTTAGCATTATAAAAATCATACATCGCATCTTCCAAACAGTTCATAATATGATTTTTAGCCAGATAGTTCTGCCCCTTGTAAAACGTTTTATCGTCTTCCGTATTCATCAAATCATCAAAAGGAACCAATACTGCGTCTAAATTATGAAAACTCAGGAAAAACAACATCTTGGATCTCTTGAAATCCTTTTCGTTGAACTTCTGTGGGTTTTCAACATCGTTCTTTCCTATTGTTACGAGATAAAAGTTAATGTGTTAAGATTGTTAGAATCTTGCAACAATGAATAACAACGTTAGATGTATCAGAATAATATATGAAGAAATGAATTGAAAGCAACTCTACCACGGACAACTACGAGGACAGAATCACAAGTTTAACAAGTTGTCCTTAACACATTAGTTCACGGGTATAATCGATAAGACTAATGCTAAACCCCAACTTGCAAAGATGTGTCCACGATAAGAATGGCTGATATAGCTTGTATAAGCACAATACAAACTACCCACTCATGAATTTAGCAATAGGGAAGGAAAGGAAATAAACACTAAAACGCAAAACAAAGCGGGAAGATGGTGAAAAGAAGACAAGATAGTAGCCGCTTCTGGCATTCACACATATGGCATGGGTTGGTGCATGGTATTCACACATATGACATGGGTTGGACCATGTATTATTACATGGTATTCACACATATGGCATGGGTTGGGCCATGTATTGTTTGTAAAAATAATTTCGAGTAGACTTAGGATTTGGTACATGGTATTCACACATATGGCATGGGTTGGTCCATATATTGTTGCATGGTATTCACACATATGGCATTGGTTGGGCCATGTATTGTTTGCAAAAATAATTTCGAGTAGACATAGGATTTGGTGCATGGTATTCACACATATGACATGGGTTGGGCCATGTATTATTGTATGGTATTCACACATATGGCATGGGTTGGGCCATGTATTTTTGCATGGTATTCACACATATGGCATGGGTTGGGCCATGCATTGTTTGTAAAAATAATTTTGAGTAGACATAGGATTTGGTGCATGGTATTCACACATATGGCATGGGTTGGGCCATGTACTGTTGCATGCTATTCACACATATGGCATGGGTTGGGCCATGTATTGTTTGCAAAAATAATTTTGAGTATACATAGGATTTGGAGCATGGTATTCGCACATATAGCATGGGTTGGGCCATGTATTGTTGCATGGTATTCACATATATGGCATGGGTCTGGCAATGTATTGTTTACAAAAATAATTTCGAGTAGACATAGGATTTGGTGCATGGTATTCACACATATGGCATGGGTTGGGGCATGTATTTTTTGCAAAAATAATTTCGAGTAGACATATGATTTGGTGCATGGTATTCACACATATGGCATGGGTTGGGCCATGTATTGTTGTATGGTATTCACACATATGGCATGGGTTGGGCCATTTATTGTTTGCAAAAGTAATTTTCAGTAGACATATGATTTAATGCTTCCTAGCACGGGACACGGAATATGACCACTTAGATCAGAATAGTATTCAGAAGAGAAAGCCTTTGTCTGCTACGAAGTGAAGGCCTTAGGAGTAAGCGAGGGGAGCATGGACGTAGTGACGGTTTTCATTATAAATTGAGAAACAAGGGTGCATGGTATTCACACATATGGCATGGGTTGGCCATGTATTGTTGCATGGTATTCACACATATGACATGGGTTGGGCCATGTATTATTTGCAAAAATAATTTGTAGTAGACATAGGATTTGGTGCATGGTATTCACACATATGGTATGGGTTGGGCCAAGTATTGTTGCAAGGTATTCACACATATGGCATGGGTTGGGCTATGTATTGTTTGCAAAAATAATTTCGAGTAGACATAGGATTTGGTGCATGGTATTCACACATATGGCATGGGTTGGGCCATGTATTTTTGCATGGTATTCACACATATGACATTGGTTGGGACATGTATTGTTGCATGGTATTCACACATATGACATGGGTTGGGCCATGTATTATTTGCAAAAATAAATTCGAGTAAACATAAGATTTGGTGCATGGTATTCACACATATGGCATAGGTTGGACCATGTATTGTTGCATGGTATTCACACATATGGCATGTGTTGGGCCATGTATTGTTTACAAGTATAATTTCGAGTAGACATAGGATTTGGTGCATGGTATTCACACATATGGCATGGTTGGGCCATGTATTTTTGCATGGTATTCACACATATGACATGGGTTGGGCCACATATTGTTTGTGAAAATAATTTCGAGTAGACATAGGATTTGGTGAAAGGTATTCACACATATGGCATGGGTTGGGTCATGTATTGTCGCAGTGTATTCACACATATGGCATGGGTTGGGCTATGTATTGTTTGCAAAAATAATTTCGAGTAGACATAGGATTTAGTGCATGGTATTCACACATATGGCATGGGTTGGGCCATGTATTGTTGCATTGTATTCACACATCTGGCATGAGTTGGGCCATGTATTGTTGCAAAATAATTTCGAGTAGACATAGGCACATATGGCCTGGGTTGGGCCATGTATTGTTGCATGGTATTCACACATGTGGCATGGGTAGGACCATGTATTGTTTACAAAAATAATTTCGAGTAGACATAGGATTTGGTTTATGGTATTCACACATATGGCTTGGGTTGGGCCATGTATTGTTGGAAGGTATTCACATATATAGCATGGGTTGGGTTATGTATTGTTTTCAAAAATGATTTCGAGTAGACAAAGGATTTGATGAAAGGTATTCACACATATGGCATGGGTTGGGTCATGTATTTTTGCATGGTATTCACACATATGGCATGGGTTGGACCATGTATTGTTTGCAAAAATAATTTCGAGTAGACATAAGATTTGGTTTATGGTATTCACACATATGGCATGTGTTGGGCCATGTATTGTTGCATGGTATTCACATATATGGCATAAGTTGGGCAATGTATTGTTTGTAAAAATAATTTCGAGTAGACTTAGGATTTTGTGCATGGTATTCACAGATATGGCATGGGTTGGGCCATGTATTGTTGCATGGTATTCGCCCATATGCCATGGGTTAGGCCATGTATTGTTTGCAAAAATAATTTCGAATAGACATAGGATTTGGTGCACGGTATTCACACATATGGCATGGGTTAGGCCATGTATTGTTGTATGGTATTCTCACATATGGCATGGTTTGGGCCATGTATTGTTTGCAAAAACAATTTCGATTAGACATAGGATTTGGTGCATGATATTCATATATATGGCATGTGTTGGGCCATGTATTGTTTACAAATATAATTTCGAGTAGATATAGGATTTAGTGCATGATATTCACACATATGGCATGGGTTGGGCCATGTATTTTTGCATGGTATTCACACATATGGCATGGGTTGGGACATGTATTGTTGTATGGTATTCACACATATGGCATGGGTTGGGCCATTTATTGTTTGCAAAATTAATTTTGAGTAGACATATGATTTAATGCTTCCTAGCACGGGACACGGAATATGACCACTTAGATTGGAATAGTATTCACAAGAGAAAGCCTTTGTCTGCTACGAAGTGAAGGCCTTAAGAGTAAGCGAGGGGAGCATGGCCGTAGTGACGGTTTTCTTTAGAAATTGAGAAACAAGGGTGCATGGTATTCACACATATGGCATGGGTTGGCCATGTATTGTTGCATGGTATTCACACATATAACATGGGTTGGGCCATGTATTATTTGCAAAAATAATTTGTAGTAGACATATGATTTGGTGCATGGTATTCACACATATGGCATGGGTTGGGCCAAGTATTGTTGCAAGGTATTCACACATATGGCATGGATTGGGCCATGTAATTTTAGCAAAAATAATTTCGAGTAGACATAGGATTTGGTGCATGGTATTCACACATATGGCATGGGTTGGGCCATGTATTGTTGTATGGTATTCACACATATGGCATGGGTTGGGCCATTTATTGTTTGCAAAAATAAATTTGAGTAGACATATTATTTAATGTTTCCTAGCACGGGACACGGAATATGACCACTTAGATCGGAATAGTATTCACAAGGAAAAGCCTTTGTCTGCTACGAAGTGAAGGCCTTAGGAGTAAGCGAGAGGAGCATGGCCGTAGTTACGGTTTTCTTTATAAATTGAGAAACAAGGGTGCATGGTATTCACACATATGGCATGGGTTGGATATGTATTGTTGCATGGTATTCACACATATGACATGGGTTGGGCCAAGTATTATTTGCAAAAATAATTTGTAGTAGACATAGGATTTAATGCATGGTATTCACACATATGGCATGGGTTGGGCCAAGTATTGTTGCAAGGTATTCACACATATGGCATGGGTTGGGCCATGTATTTTTGCAAAAATAATTTCGAATAGACATAGGATTTTGGTGCATGGTATTCACACATATGGCATGGGTTGGGCCATGTATT
>JAJJMC010031495.1:742789-789594 GCA_023531435.1 Papaver californicum
ACACATATGACATGGGTTGGGCCATGTATTGTTTGCAAAAATAATTTTGAGAAGATATAGGATTTGGTGCATGGTATTCACACATATGGCATGGGTTGGGCCATGTATTGTTGCATGGTATTCACACATATGACATGTGTTGGGCCATGTATTGTTTATAAAAATAATTTCGAGTAGACATAGGATTGGGTTCATGGTATTCACACATATGGCATGGGTTGGGCCATGTATTGTTTCATGGTATTTATACATATGACATGGGTTGGGCCATATATAATTTACAAAAATAATTTCGAGTAGACATAAGATTTGGTGCATGGTATTCACACATATGGCATGGATTGGGCCATGTATTGTTGTATGCTGAGTAATCTCGTTAGTAATCAACTTATCCTTTTTTGTACACTAGTCCTTCAGAAACTTAGCATACTTGGGTACTGTTCTGATGGCCTCAATAAATGAAATGTATATTTCCACCTTGCTGAAATATCCATGATCTCCTTATCTTGAGATTGTTTATTTGAATTAGCAAAACGACTAGGAAAAGGAGGTGGCGGGGTCAAAGTAGGAACCATGTCCTTAGGTTGGTCGGTTGAGGTTGGATTTTCCTTTGGCATGGTTTCCACTTCTACTTCCTTTTCTACATTGCCACTAACCTCTTATTGTTGATTTGAATCTTGCACTTTCCTTTCACTCCTTAAGTTACAACATTTACGTGCTCTCTTGGGTTCACAAAAGGTTGTGATGGCATCTTTGTTGATGCTTGTGAGTTCGATAGATTTATATCAGTCTCCATTTTCCCTATTTGAGTGTAAATCTTTAATGGAAGCATTTGTTTACTGCTGACTTTGTTGAAACATAGAAGTAATACCCTGCATGCTCGGAATCATAGTGTTGAACTTTTCATCAATAGACGAGCCTTGCATCTTAGCTTGTTGTGGTTGTAGAAAATATTGTTGTGGCTGAAATCCACCTTGTCGCCCATAAGTCGGCATAGGAGTTGCAGTTTTTTTGTTTGCATAGCTAAAGTTTGGGTGATCCTTCCAACCTGGATTATAAGTATTAAAATAAGGATCATACCTTGGCCTTGGATTAGGGAATAAAGCATTACCTTGGTTTCCTCTTCATATGAAGGTGCAACTGCAGACGCAATACGATGAATTGTCTTTTCAATGGTGCTCAACCTTTGTTCCGTATGTGAAGAGTCTCCAGTCTCGCTAACTTTTCTGAAATTTGAGTTATGTTTGGTATAAAATTATTTTTCATACGAAGCCATACTCTTAATCAAACTAGTCGCCTGCAAGATCGTCTTTTCAGTAAGTGTACCTCCTGCGGCTGCATCAATCAAGTTCCTCTGTTCCGGAAGTAATCTTTCATATATAAGTATGAAATGATGAGTGTTGAAGAGATGTTGTGGTATGGGAAGCTTGCCAACAATCGTTTGTACCTCTCCCAGTATTCATAAAGGGACTCCCCAGTAATCTGCAGAATGCTACTAATCTCTTTACGAACAGATGCCCCTTTAGAAGCAGGAAAATGCTTCTCTAGAAATAGCTTTTTATCTTTGTCCATGTTGTAATACTCTCTGAAGGAAGGTAATACAACCATTCTTCTGCTAAGTCTGTTAAAGAGAATGAAAAGCTTGCAGCATAGCCGTTGTACTGTCTTCTGTTCCATGCCTAAGACCTATCATCGTGTTATGAAATTGTTGAAGATGACGATTTGGATTTTTACCTGCATATCCCTTGAACGTAGGTAGATGATGAATCATATTCGACTTCAGATCCACTAGTTTAGCTATGTTAATACACAATGGTTGCGAATCAAAACATGGAGATGTCAACTCTCGTAACTTCTTCTCTGGAGGTTGAGGAGCACCCATCTCTTCTAGAGGTGGATCTTGTAGTGTTCTTGTAGCACTGTCCTCTTGCGAGTTTGAATTCCACACCTTGGGTAATCCCAACGTTTGGGTGACAGAGATCAAGTTCTTGAATTCAAAAATCTAGAAAACAAAGTTAAAATCTAAAAATAAACCTAAAAACAAAAATAATAGAAAGTAAATAACAACTAAAACCAACTGCTCCCCGGCAGCGGCGCCAAAATTTGATGTGTGTCGTAAGTGCACAAATTAATTCGCTTATCTTCTACTTTACTAATGAATAATATAGTAGTAAATTGAGTTTTTCCCACGAAGAACGAGGTGTTTTGGTTGTCAAAAGTGTCACAAAGGGGTTTGTTTTAGGTTTTAAAACAAAGTAAATAAGACAACAATTAGAAGATTAAGTTGTAAGCAATGGAGAGAGAGGTGATCGAGGAATTCTTCTTCGTTACAAAACAATCATTGAATTATTATATTCATCTACTCATTATTAATCATTGATTATTACCAACCATAGAATAATAGCTAGATCAGTGTTATCCCATAAATTCCTTATATCATTGGATACGGAAGTTCTCGCCTACTAGATTATATTCATCTAAACCACCTAGTAGTAGATCACTCAAGGTGTAATTTGGTCGAATGCTTTATATTTTGTGAATTTATAGCTTAATCCTAACATTTAGACTCTTATATCAAGGTCCACTTACTAGTGTTGTTCATACACACAATTGCTTCACAGAATCCCTCTGCAAAGTCCCGTGTTCTTTACTTGTGTATGAGTCAATAAATGATTATTTATCTCATAACTCGATACTAGCATTAGATTAAATAAACAAATTAAATCAGTTGGTCACCTAAACAATCTATAAATCAATCATAAACATTCTTTATAGTATAAACAAGCGATAATCATATGAAGAACTCAAAATAGATTCATATATTAAATCAAATCATGTTTAGAACTTAGAATTCATCCTCAATCAATTAGGTTTTTATATACTCATGGATGTAGAAGCATCCATGTTATACATATCAAAAAGTAGATAAGAAATCTTTCTGAAATAGTGTCACAGTCGGCATAGTAAGGAGCAATGTCGGCTGGAATAATGTAGATGATTTTTTCTTGCGTCGGCTGTTTTGTCCATAACTTCTTCGTCCGAACTCGGAATGACCTTATTATTTTTGCCTTCACTTTGTATTCTCGTTATATTAAAGATGGTGTTAATAATTCCTGGATTTGAATGAGTTGAATTTGGTCTTTGGACATTTTCACTTGTAGAACTTAATTTCCTAGTTCATTTCATATCGCAATGAACTCTTTTCTTCTTCTTTAGCCTTGGGATGCGTGAATAATTTGAGTAATTCAATTCTTAGCTATTTTGTAGATATTTTCAATCTTATTGGGATGATTCACCTAATATAAGACATAAGATAACAAAAGCAATAACAATTAATATGCAAGTATTATAACAAATATTAGTATGGATTTGACACTAAAAACATGTGAATTATGCACTTATCATCAACCAGCAAGAAAAGTGATGCGTCCCTGGGGACGCTACTAGCATGGCTAGTGCTAGTATGGTGCTAGAACGGGAAAAAAGCTAGGGATAGCCTAGCACAGAGGCACAACACGTCTTTGGAGTCATTGATCTTTGATTGTGGCGCATTCAAGAGGAAAGGCGTATTATTTGTGACTTGTCCTTGAGAAAAATGTTAAAGTTGCATATTTTTTAGGACAAAACGTCGAATTGTGAAACGCTCTTTGTGCGCAGGCCATTAATTAGAAATGCGTCTTTGGGGATCAAGCATTAGTTATTCCCAAATTTGATAGATGTTATTGGAACATCGATGCACATTCGAGTCGAGTTCAAGGAATTCAGTTGTAGAATTTATGTGACTTGAGACTGATTTGATATAGCATAAATATTGTGAAAATTAGAGAGGTTAATGATCAGTTTAGAATGCTTGTAGTTATCTGTAGAAACTGTATTATTAATTCGCCTGCGGAATATAAGAAGAGATACAATATTTCATTTTTTGATGTAAATCTAGAAATATGCGCATATTACTTTTGTGGTACTGCTGCTAGGCAGTGGAAGATTTTTACAATTATAGCCCTTGTTAAAAATTCACCATATACATTAAGTTCACTGCTTAGTGAGTAACAGTACTGTTGCGCATTAAGCACTAGATGATGACAATATGCTTATATCGATTATATATGCATAATTAAAATTTAAGAGTATAAGAAGGTGTACTTAGCTTCTGGCTTCTGGGTACTGTGATAAGTGCCCCTTAGCATTGACCTTAGATGGGATTAGTAGATCCCCATGTTCTTGTCAGGAATGCTAGGTTGCCCGTAAGTAGAATGGGGTATAGCCGGTGCTGAGCATTACTTCTCCCTTCTTTATCTTTAGTTTCCAAATTTTTTTAGGACTTCCAAGAATACCGTTTATATATATGCAACTTTTTCTCACAGCGTCATTACTTTTCTTATTCTTTCTTTTCTTTTCCGCGAAAAAAGCAAGAAATGACACCTTTTCGAGCTTATATTGTTTATTAAAGACGTTGACATAAGCTCGCGTCGCTGGTTGAGATATCTTCTTTGTTCGCTCCATTGATTGAGGACGCTTACTCTAGTACGCTTTACACCAGGTTTCACATTTACTTCCGAGTATACAGCCTGTTCCCGTGAGGTAGGTGTTGCTTGAACTTGTCTCTTGGTTGTTTGGCCATAATTCTATTATCTGGTAAAGCTAGGGTTTCCAAATTTTTCTCACATATCATGTGTATATATATTTTGATAACACTGAGATTCTTTTTTTGGCAAACCCTAGTTTCGTCGTTATTCTTCTGATGTAAAGTGATCTTCAACAACAACAACAATAATACGAGTAAGTTCAATCCTGATAAGTTAAAACATTTGGTGTTTTTTTTTATGCTGGAATCTTTATCTTGTTATTTATATCTTAAGAAGATCATGGTAGTTCCTGATCGAGATCATAACTTTGATTCTTCAAGTAAGAAACTGGGTTACAAAAGTAAAAGGATAAAGATGACTTCTCCTCAAGAAGTACAGTCCAAGATCAGTCATTCCTTGAATAAGGTCACAAAACTTATGCGAGGCATGCCTCTCGATCGTTTGAAGGGGCTCGCAAGTGTGCTCTGAATCTCATATTCGCGATTAATATTGAAGAAGAAGCAAGACGTCGAAAGGAGTCAGAAAAGAAGAAGGTCGAGGATGAGAGACTCATAACTTATATGCAGAAGCAACGTTTCCGAGCAATTACGATAAGGGAAGAAAAGGATCGGATATAGCAAGGTATTCGTCCTTATGGTGTAGCCATAGATTCTAATGCAGATGAATATCCTTCTGAAGAGGATCATGAGGCTCATGCGAAATACGAGTCTGATTCATTCTCAGAGTATGCAACTGAGGCTGATCGTGAATCTAAGCGCGTTGATGCTTATGACAACATGCATGTGGGCTCTATTGACCCTTCTGATGATGAGGATCCCGAAGAAGACTTGGAAGAAGACCCTGATGAGATTCTGGGAGAAAACCCTGAACTAGAAGACCCCAAAAATGATTCTGAAGAAAACCTGGAAGAAGAAGAACGTTACTCAGATGAGGAGGGTGATGATGAATACAACTCTGATTTGGATTCCCAGTGTTCTGATTGATCTTAGCTTAGTTGCTTTGTCATAGTTTTTCTTTTGCATTCGTGTGTTTCGTAGATATCTTCTTTGAATTAGACATTTTATGTATGGACATTATGATGGAACCATACCGTTCCTTTAGATATTTTCATGAGTTTCATGAGTTTTCATCAGTGTCTTCACGTCTCAAGGCCAATGAATGAATGACTTTATATAAAAAAATTCGTCATAAAATTTTTAGAAGTATAATGTTTTGGAAAAACGCTGTAGAATCTTCATACGACCTCCGTTTTGGATGATTGACACCTCTATCTTTATTAGAAAACAATTTCCTACGTCAGTAAGTGGGAAAAATCCAGATTTTGAGCTCGTTTGGGGCGTCAAATCGACCCAACAGAAAAATTCAGAAAGTATCCAGGAAATTTCTGACGGTTTTCAGACCTGACACCGCTCACCGTTTTGGCCATAACTCTTAGCTCATTTATCCGATTGATGCACCCTTTTAACATGTTGTAGTAGACATCCATACGAAAATTTTGACATAAGACTGATTCCCAGATACTTTACCAATTGTTGCCAGCCTTAGAGTTTCTAGGAGGTAGTGTAAATTGCTTCTGATGCATTTTTGTAAAACATCTTGTAATAGCTCGGGTCCACATAATTCTACAAATATCACTTTGTAATGAATGTATATGGTATTTATGAGTATGTATAATGAGTTTTTTGGTTTATGCTTAAAATTTTTTGTTTGAGATTGTTCTTACATAATATGTCTGTAACCCCTTTACTTTTAGGGGGAGATGGTTCAAGAAACAAAGATGAAATATTTAATGAGAGGAAGGATGTTACTAGAAATTACAATGTTGGTACTACTCATTTGCCAATTTAGAATCATTGGGCGAGTTTTAATTGATGCATTCTCCGAGCACGAGATCCCATGTGGAGATGCAATTCAGTGGTGCCACAGAACTGTAATTGTTGATTGCCTTCGACATGAATGTTGGATCTGCTTTCTGATATGATTCCTTTATACGTGTGCACTCTTAGATCAAGTGGAATTATAAAATTCATAGGCAAAGTTGAAATTGGGTTTGGGGTTTAAGGTGAGAGGAACATGTTTCTGAGAGGATGGTGTTTAATTTACGAGGCTTATCCGAATTTGAATCTTTATGTATTTCAGAAGAGATTTTTTTTGATGAGTAGGTTTTGATGGGCGATTCATAAATATTTTCTAAAACAGTGATACTTCTACTTAATTGATGAAATTGAAATTCTAAGGATGCCTATAATGATACTTGTAGGCATTTTGGAGGAGTGGTAAATACTACATAAAAATAGGGAAACAAATGTGATAACAGGGAGTTCAGGTATCGAAAGTTTTGAGCCATTTGTCGTGGATAACTGCTGCGACAAGTTTGTCCTAGTGTAGTGGTCAGGTTATAGTAGCTGCCAATAGCAGCCCGTGAGATTTTGTATGGTCCTTCCGAGTTGGAGGAGCGATGGCGTATTGATGCTTTGAGAACCAAATCTCTTACTCGTAAAGTATTCGGTTTGATTGCTTTGGCCCTGTATATCTTCTGTTCATATGGCCGAACCTCTTCTCTAATATATCTTGGATCATATATGAGAGAGAATATCTTCGAGAATTTTGGTGGTTCATAAAAGGTGGGAATGGTCTTTAACCATCTGTTGAAGTACCGGGTGGAGCATCCACCTATTCATAATGACAGGCTAAAGCAGGATTTTTATTTTCAACAAGGTCTAGTCCCCAGTCTTGTGAAGCATGAGGATGATTCAAGGATAAGGAGACAAATTGAGTAAGAGATACCTGAGTACGGTATCTGTTAACGTAAATTGATATACTCTCAGTTGATGCTTGATTCCCTGCCATGGATTTGAGCAGCTGATATTTTTCCAGGCATAAGGGTAAGTTCTTAGCAACACTGAGTTTGACAACAGGAAGATGGCGCTTAACTCGAGGTGGAGCTTCTGTCCTAGCTCTTAAGATGGTTGTTGATTGTTGGAGCCATGTACGTCCCAAAATCATATCATAATTGAGCTTCCCCTTGATGATATAAAATCTGGTACTTGTTTGAGTGGCTCCCTGTAATGACCCGACCTTCCACCGATAATGTCCCCACTTAGCCACTACGGTCATCCGGCAGTGTGGGGTTTTCTACGGGCACCGCTGCGGTTATCCAACAGCAGCTTCCCAGGAGGTCACCCATCCCTGGATTACTCCCGCCCGAGCACGCTTAACTGCAGAGCTTTTTGCCAACTCTGGAGCCAAGTGTGCTGAAAAGGCCTCGATATAATGTAGACGTTCCTGCCTCTTGTAAGACCAGTATCTAGCATCACCGCCTAGCATACTCTCCCACCTGAGCACAATCTACCTATCGTTATCACCGATATTGTTTCCACTTGCCCACTGCGGTTATCCAGCAGTGTGGGATTTTTATTGGCACTACTGTGGTTATCCGGCAGCAGCTTCCCGAGAGGTCACCCATCCTATGACTACTCTCGGCCAAGCACGCTTAACTGAGAAGTTTTTTCCCACAACTTAGTCAAGTGTACCCATCAGGCCTCGGTGTTAGGAAAGGACAAACCACTACTTATATTCTGAATCGGGGTATTACAATACCACCACCTTTAAATTGGAGCCGTCCTCGGCTCCGGAATATACAAGCCCAGATCTCCGACGTTCCCTTCCACCCATGAGACCAATACCTGGAATACTCCATCCAGCGTACTCTCTCACCCTCGGCAGGTGATCCGTCGTCGGCTCTGATACCACTTGTAATGACCCGACCTTCCACCGTACTGTCCCTACTTAGCCACTACAGTCATCCGGCAGTGTGGGGTTTTCTACGGGCACCGCTGCGGTTATCCAGCAGCAACTTCCCAGGAGGTCACCCATCCCTGGATTACTCCCGCCCGAGCACGCTTAACTGCAGAGCTTTTTGCCAACTCTGGAGCCAACTGTGCTGAAAAGGCCTCGGTATAATGTAGACGTTCCTGCCTCTTGTAAGACCAGTATCTAGCATCACCGCAGCATACTCTCCCACCTGAGCACAAGCGACCTATCGTTATCACCGATATTGTTCCCACTTTCCCACTGCGGTTATCCAGCAGTGTGGGATTTTTATTGGCACTACTGCGGTTATCCGGCAACAGCTTCCCGAGAGGTCACCCATCCTATGACTACTCTCGGCCAAGCACGCTTAACTGAGAATTTTTTCCCCACAACTTAGTCAAGTGTACTTATCAGCCCTCGGTGTTAGGAAAGAACAAACCACTACTTATATTCCGAATCGGGGTATTACACTCCCACCACTAATGTGAGAGTGATGTGTCCGTAAACATCCTTGGTTATCCCTTCAGTGTCTCCGACTGTTTTTGGCGAGCGTGTAGCTTCTTGTCGAGTTATTCCTCCCGCTTTGAGAGTCTTGATGCTGATAACATTGACATCCATGCCAGCATCAACTAATGTTTTTCTAAACTTAATATCTCTGAGGCGTGTAGTAGTAAAAAGTTTCTGGTCGCGTCCTTCATCGTTATTATCAATCATGTCCTCCTGCTTGTATTGAGCATAAGTGTCTTCGTCAAAATATTGTAGGCGCTTTCTAGATATAACTCGATTAAGGGAAGTAAAAATATCTTTACGTCGAACCTTTGAAAAGTGGAGGAGCTCACACATGCACTCCATTAATGATTGAACTGTTCAGTTGACCGGCTCTCCGGAGATGGTAAAGCTTCTAACGGGAAGGGGATTTTTGTTAACACCTTAAGTCCCCAGTTGCAACTCTCCTTACTCTATTTTCTCTTTGAAAATGCATCTCTGACCATTGCATTCACTATTGGGGTGATTGACGAATGGAAGCGATAATACTTCAGGTCTGACATCTCCTAAGGCGTATGCGGGAGTTGTACGGGTGGTAACTTGATGATCCCCTCTTTTACCCATGCCTCTAGTAGTTCAAGGACTTTTTCCATCGGGATTGGAAAATCAGGACATGCTATATCAAGTTTTGTATCCTGCTCTTGCGGTTTCTTTAATTGTTTCCGATATTGCGGCGCCTTAGGCACACTTTGAGACCGAGTTACCCGTTGAGTAGGTGCTTGGTTTATGGATGGAGTTGAAGGAAGGCGCTTGGTATGTGACTCTTGTTGAGATGAAGCTATTCTTTTGGCTCCTTCATTACTGGCAACACCTATTGATGGTTGAACGATATATCTTTTGTTGATTAGTTGTTGGCTCCCATGGGCGTATCCATGATTTTCTTCTCTTGTGGGTCTGGTTCTCTCCAACAAGGAAGGAGCAGTTGTGGAAGACCGCTTCGCGGCTTCGTGCAACTATAAGAAAGTCTGGGAACGTAATTTTTTTAAAAGAGCACAATAGACATGAATCATACTGTTAATATAGAGTTCTACCATCTGATGCTCTGTCATATTCGGATCATGACAATCCGGGGCTTGAATTATGAATCTCTTCTCGTAGTCGTTGGGATACTCGTTATTTCTTTGGAACATTCTTCCCAAGTCTGACAGGGTGACTTGCTCAGAGACGAAGAAGTAATTCTTGTAGAAAGATGATGGGAATTTAATTGTGTACCGCAAGTGCACGGGTGTCGATTGGACAATATGCAAGTACGGGTCATTCCACAGGGATTAAATTATTGTTATCTTTAATTTATACAATCAAATAATAAACTAATAAGAAAACAAGAAAATATTAATTCGAAAATGATGAAAAGAATAAATTAGAAAAGAAAATACTAGGACTTTAGATTAATCCGCTATGATGCATAGTAGATAACTCTAACAATCTCAAATAATACTCTTCATAATATCTCAAAACGAAAAAGGACACATCGACGTATTGGAAAATCAAACATTTAAACCAATAAGAATTCTCAAGGTACTAACAATGTTCTTCACTCAATGATGTTGATTTCTAAAGAGAATAAATAAATTATTTAATAAGCAAAAAGGACATATGAAGAAAACAATTATCATTAATAAACGAGAATATAGGACCAAAAAGAGTTATTAAATAAAAATATTAGAATCTCTAACATACATCATAGGGCTTCATCTGTAACCCTAATAGAGAGATTATTCCATTATTACAAGAGAAAAGAAAAGTAAGAAGAAAAGAAAACTAAAAGCTAGAACTAAAACTAATTGTACTGCTCGAACACTGGACTAAAAATGAGCTCCCATTTTCCTTGTATCCATAATGTATATATATAGCTTTCAAAAGAAACCACTTTCTTTTTCCATTTCTACTACCACATCATCATCCAATGAGAATACACCACGTGTCACGACAATACAAAATCCTCCAATAAAAATGCATCTCACGTCAAATAATATCCCATCAATTAGTTGGAACATATATTTAATTCTCCTTAATTAATTCACATGCATGTTACTCTTATTCTCAAGATCTTCTCATTTTATTCTCATAAGCAATGGGTCTCCACACTTTATACACACGATGTGGCATGTTTACAACAGTCCCTTATCCAACTAATTGGTCCAAGTTTTTACTTTCGGGCTTAGCCCATTTAATCACTTCATTTCCTTCATTTTACGAGCCAAATTCCGTATTTTAGTCCATCGAGCTTTATTTCCTAAAAACTGCACACCTAAACAAAAACCATCAAAAATATATAAAATAGAGAACTAATAATTGTAATTGAAATGTAATTTATGGAGTGTTTACACTCATCAAATACCCCCAAATCTATATTTTTCTAGTCCTCGAGCAAAACTAAAAATGAAAATTAATCTAAAAATGAAATAAAAATCCCAACTCACTTCGTAGGAATCACGATTACACTTAGCCCGTGAAGCAAGTAGTTAAACTCCTAGGTGACCCTAGCATACGAGTGTTGTCTCGTGAGGGTTTACAAGAGGTATACCCACAAAACCTTTACTCCAACTCCTATCTACATGTTAATCAATTGAGGATAGACACTAAATAAGCTATTTAGTTAGCCTACTTAACTCTTTAACAAAAAGAATCATTACCCTAGTTCATATGTGAATGCCAACTCTACTCAGATAGTCGTCGAATGACCCATGATACTCGGAATCAATCAAAGTTCAATCACATGAATAGATTAGAAGATGGATGCGGAAATGTTGAAGTATACCTATGTTGACTAAGGTGAACGACGTTTCCCAAAATATTTGTATAAAAGTCCGCCTAGGATGCTCCTATCTGATTGATTGATTTATTTTTTTATTTTTTTATAATGATGAATAAAATACAAAAATTGAATGATACAAAATATGAATCTTTTCTTGCCATTTGAGAAGGACTTTGGAACTTTATTCTTCACAAATCTTCAAAATTTTATCTTTTTTTTTCTTCAATCACTTGTTGTCTTCATTTTGGATTTTTTCTTCTTCATGGCTTCGTTATTGAATTGATTACAAAAATTTAATGAAATAAAATAATTATATCTTTTTTTTTCTAATTTTTTTGTTTCTTTTTTCAATCATTCTAATGCATCCAAACTACGACCTTATGGCAATACTAGGGCCCCACCAAATCACTTAGAGAAACAAAAAATTACAAACATAAAAACAGAAAGTGATATGGTTGTGATGATTCTGAGATATGGGGACGCCAATCATGTTGTTTGTAACACATGAATTGCGCATTCAAATATGAATAGACCATTTTTCGGGCACACCATTTCCTACAGCCAAAAGTTTTGTTTCCATATACCTAGATTGGTTAGTGTCATCCTGAATCATTCACAAGTTTCTAGATTTTGGAATTTTTGGTACAACTAAAAATTTCTCCCTTAACCCCAAACCTAATTTGAACATAGTCCTCGATGTTTTAAAGATAAATGAATGAAAGGATGAACAAAGTAAAAGAGATATGAAAGATATTACCAGCAGCGTGTACCAAAAGCATATGGGTTGCCTCCCATAGAGCGCTAAGTTTAAGGTCTTCATCCATACTAAGAAAAGATTAGTCACAATTTACAAATCATATAACAATAATCAAAATAATTGGGGATCCTTGAAGTCAATCGGATTTGACTCACAAATTTGACCACAATGGAATACATGAAAATGATGGTCATTCTCATGAAAATATGTCGTTTCAAATTTTCTAAAATAACCAGGTTTAGTTCCAAAATTTAAGAATTGAATGTAGATGGTGAGTTTTTGACAAGGGCTAGAATTATAAAATTATCCTTTGTGAGGCAACAAGAACATATATGTGAATATTTATGCGCATATGCTTAATATAGAATACTGTGTCTCTATTTATATTCCAAAAGTGAATTAAGAACAAATTAATTAATATAGAATACTGGCCTTATGGGCTCCTCAATACTCATAAAGATCATGTCATATCGAACTAGTCTTAAGTCACGTAAATTCCACGACTGAATTCTTTGAACTTGCCTCGAATGCGCATCGATGTTCTAGAAACATCCATTAAACTCGGGAATAGCTAATGCTTAAACCCTGAAATATATTATAGCTTAATGCTTCATTCGCAACGAATGCTCTTCAAATTGCTCTTTCGAGCTTAAATATGCCACTGTAGCATTTTGCTTAGAAAATAAGCCATGAATAATGCGCCACTCCTCTTGGATGCGCCACAATCGAGAAACAATTCCATAAAAGATGCATTGAACCCCTCAGTTAGGCTAACCCTAGCATTTTCACATATTAACGCCAAGATAGCACTAGTCGTTTGTCTTAGCATCACATTGGCACTAGTTAGCCACAATAGCGCTAACTTTCCTGGCGCTAAACCCTAGCACCTGAGAGGTGCTAACTAAGCAAAAATGGTCTTAGACAATACATTTTAGCCTAATAAGGCCTTAGCCCACGTATTGTCATCTTGGCACCTAAACCCTAGCACCAAAGTGTTAACCCTGATTCTAGCAACAAAAGCGCTAACCCTTGGATCCGTGGCGCCCTTGGCTCATGACGCCCATGCCCTAGATTGTGACGCCCTTTCTTGGTTGTGACTCCCTTGCTTGGCCATGACGCCTTTACCTAGCTCGTGACGCCCTTGGCTCGTGATGCCCTTGGTTGTGGCGCCCTTGCTTGGAATTTACTCCCTTGCTTATACATGACACCCATTCCCTAGCTTCTACGTATCCCTTGCATTCTCAGCATCAAGGCCGATGTGCCTCCAAGGCCATTTTATTCCTAGCTAGCTTCTTGGCGCCTTATCCCTATCTCTTATGCAACACTACCAACTCCAACACCCTTGGCTCTTATGCGCCTCTAGCCATGCCAAACACGTCTCTGGATAACAGCCATCTTTAGTACGCCTCTTGGCCTAACACATTTGTATTTAGCGACTTAGCCACAAGTATATTAATGCTAAAATCTCATTGCTAACTATACAATTGAAGTGCTAACTCAACCCCTCTTTGTACTAGCTTTCTATCCCTAGTACAATTGATATTTACTAGAGGCTATACATATTGGTCTTATTCCTGAAATGTTATCACATAAGCCTTTTGTACTAAAAGAATTAGCACATTATTATTTGCGCTAAGTACTAGTGTTAGTTTTGCTAGCTACTTTCCTCAGAAATACGCCTTAATTCTCAATACAGATCATAAATTCCAGCAGGTCTCCTTGCTCAAGGATCTCACTACAACATTTGGCCCCAAAGGCCTCTTGGACTTACGATAAGTCGCTACTAAGTTAATAGCCATTGAATATTCCATGTTACTTTCAAACAAGTACATGAATACTAAAATTCCCAGACTTGACACTAATCAGTCTGGCTATAAATCAAGTGAGTCGCACAACTTACCTCACTAACTTAGCAAGTCATTTGACTTGACTTGACTTGAATTGACCAAAACCATAGTGGTTTATAACTCCGCTATATCCACGAGATATCAAATACAACATGGGGGATTCTCATTGGGGTATTGGTCTGGCAGTCTACGACATCGTGGGTGGTGAACCCACCTCCATGAACATGAAGGTAACAAGGAGTGGGCGGTTATAGAGCAGTTGAGAGGATGAGGAGTAGTGGTAAGATATGTTTTCCCCACTTTTTGGGAACCTCCCCACTACAATCTCCATAATCATCACTTCTCCACCTCTCCTTAACTTCCATGACTTACGAGAAATCAGTGTGTCCTCTTCAAACTATAAATAGACGATTCTCGTCTATTCGGAACAAGACAGAACAACAGAAAAACAACAAAATAAACCTGAAAAAACCAAAAACCTACAGAATTAGCGATTCCTCTCAGGAGAATCCATTCTTCTTCACACACTACTGATATTTCTCAACCTTCTTTGCTTCCCTCCCCTAAGACTTACCAAAATCCTTTCCATATTTGTAATCGAAGCAGGGTGAACGACCATTTCTTGGTTTAGGCTCGTCCTGTTCGAGCTTGATCTCTCGAACCTACTTGAAAGTACCATTTTGCAGTATATTTGTTTTCACCCTAAAACACTCACATTTGAAGTTAAACATTCCCACATTTGGTAAATAAAATTTTGGTGGGACAACAAACTCAATTATGGTATCATAGCCTGGGTAAACCACATCAATAGGGTGATGGGTTTCTAACAATTGAATTTCATGCTGGAAAAAATCAGGTTCGAGGGTAAAATTGGAAATATTATATTGGAAATTAAGTTCATTTTGAGCCATACTAGAAGCTGACCGTTCTTCTTCAATTTCTCTAAAGGTCTCATGAATTTGTTCCCACACTATGTCTCTCCTACGTGAATTTTCAGTCAACTGCTTGAGTGAATCTTTTAAAGAAAGGCTTGTATCATAAGAAGTGTTAGGTATCAACTGTTTGATTAAATCCTCCAAAGACGGAGAACACACATTATGATCATTACAATATTGCTTATTTACCCGTTCGTATGACTGGTGCACGTACGGATAATAATTGAGATCACCATGATATGATCCATAACCTTCATAAGGTCGGTAGTGGTCCCAAGTACTATCGACGCTATGGTCATAGTTCCGATAATGTCCATTTTGAACATCAGTTTGATATTCATTGTGTTGATCCTCATAATACCAGTTCGATATTTATTTATTTATTGGTGCACGTGCAAATGCCAGGTCGACAAAAATTGGGTAGGCTCACGTTAACTTAGCAAAATATACCTACAGTCAAAGACTGGTCAAAGGTATGAGGCTAAGACTTGTGGAATTTCATCTGGTAACTCCTATCAGGCTCAAGGCACGGGTTCAGCTTATTTTTCCACGAGTTCTCCTAAAATCGGTAGTCTGACGAATGCGAGATGCGGTGCAAAGTCTGTGTGTTTTTTTAATAAAATAAAATAAAAGGAAATAAACAAATATACAAAAGGAAAAAGAATCCTAAAATAAATTGTTTCTAAAGATAAAATAAATTAATGAAAATCTAACTAACTTAAAAAAAATCTAAAAAAAATAATTCAAATATAAAATATGGAGAATCCTACTTACCTTTTTAGTAGGCAAATTTATTCTACAAGAAATGCTCCTGCACACCAAAAATAAGAAGATACCCAAATAAAATCTAGAGTATAAAATAAAATAAAATATAATATAATAATAAAATAAAATTTAGACTAACCTAATATTTACAAAATTTAATAGAAACTAAAAATAACAACTTTTTAGTCCCCAACAACGACGTCAAAAACTTGATGGGACTTTAATTGTGTACCGCAAGTGCAGGAATGTCGATTGGACAATATACAAGTACGGGTTGTTCCACAGAGACTAAATTATTGTTATCTTTAATTTATACAATCAAATAATAAACTAATAAGAAAACAAGAAAATATTAATTAAAAAATGATGAAAGAAATAAATTAGAAAAGAAAATACTAGGACTTTAGATTAATCCGATATGAGGCATAGTAGATAGCTCTAACAATCTCAAATAATACTCTTCATAATACCTCAAGGCTATTTAGGACACATCGACGTCTTGGAAAATCAAACACTTAAACCAATAAGAATTCTCGAGGTACTAACAATCTTCTTCACTCAATTCCCCTTAATTAATTCACATGCATGTTACTCTTATTCTCAAGATCTTCTCATTTTATTCTCATAAGCAATGGGTCTCCACACTTTATACATACGTTGTGGCATGTTTACCACACTCCCATATCCAAATAATTGGTCCAAGTTTTTCCTTTTGGGCTTAGCCCATTTAATCACTTCATTTCCTTCATTTTACGAGCCAAATTCCACATTTTAGTCCATCGATCTTTATGTCATAAAAACTGTACAACTAAACAAAAACCATCAAATATGTACAAAATAGAGAACTAATAATTGTATATTGAGATGTAATTTATACAATGTTTACACTCATCAAAAGCGATGACCATATATTCCCATCCAGAGATGTTGTTGGGAGCAATGTTGTTGTACCATGTGTAGGCTCTTCTGGTGAGGGACTTTGAAAATTCTTTGAGACGTAGCACATGATTATATTCATGTCCCCCTAGTGATTCTAAGAATCGAGAGACATGTTCACGAGCGTTTCCAATTCCATCGTACAACGAGAAATTTAAAGATGAGTAACCTCCTGGTAGAGGGATATCCTCTAGTTTCAGGCGGGTAAGGAGGCTGATGCTGATGAAGCAAGGATGAGTCTTCCTTGCCATGATTTCGTAAGAGTCTCTCCATACCTTCGCGGGTCACAAAGTTCGATTGTTGGTTCCTCTGCATTGGACGTTCCGTGATGATATGAACTTCAACGTCTCTTTGAGTCCTTGAGGTCCCAGCGTCAGTGGTCGTTGTAAGGTTGGTCCTGGTTTGCTCCGTCACGCGATGGAGTTGTTCTTGGGAGAGTTACTCCGTTAGGGTCTTGAGATAAGCGGGTACTTTTTTCTGAGTGGTAGCCATGTATACTTGCGTTTTGGCAAGAATTTATTGTCTCTTCATCAGATCAGCGATACTGAGCGGCGTTTGGGTATTCTCGGTACTTTCAGTAGTCTTGCTACCATGAAAAGATGTGATAGTAGCATTGATAGTAGTATTGGTACGAGAAAGGTCAGTAGTAACATGGGTGTTTTTCAGAATCGCCACCACCAGCGGTACCAGAAACGGCAATGGGAGCGGTAACTGCTCCAGACACAATTTTGAATAACTGAAAATTGGATTTTACTATTGAGAGTTAGATCTCCCACTGTAGTCGCCAATTGTTTTAGGGTAAAAATAAATATACTGCAAAATGGTACTATTAAGTAGGTTCGAGAGATCAAGCTCGAATAGGACGAGCCTAAACCAAGAAATGGCCGCTCACATCCTGCTTCGATCACAAAGGTAAAGAAGATTGGGTAGGTCTTAGGGGAGGGAAGCAAAGAAGGTTGAGAAATATCAGTGTGATAAGTAATTGTAGTATGTAGATTAAAAATGGATTATCTCTTGGATAGATCGCTAGTTATAGATATCTTGTCTCCAAGTTCTCTCTGTTCTTGTTTCGAATAGATGAAGCCATCTATTTATAGTTTGGAGGAGACACACTGATTTCTCGTAAGTGGTAGAAGTTACCAAAGAAGTGGAGGAGTAACAATTGTGCAGATCATTGTGGAGTCATGTCCGAAAAATAGGGAGGACTTGTATGACCATTACTCCTCGTGCTCTCAACTTCCCTTTAACCGTCTCACTACTTGTTACCTTCTTGTTCGTGGATGTGTTGCCACAACGCACGATTATCGTAGACCGCCAGACCAATACCCCAATGAGAATCCCCTCCATGTGTTATATTTGATATCTTTTAGGAAAATAGTGGAGTCGTGATACACTACTGTTTTAACTAGGTCAAGTTAAGTCAATGCCTTTCTAAGTCAGTGAGGCACGTTGCATAACTCACTGAATTGATAATCAGATTAGTTAGTGCTAAGTCTGGTAAGTTGAGTGGTCATGTATTAACTTTAGAGTAATATGGCGTAATTTTAATATCCACAAGTCAGCTTAGAAGTGACAAGGCATATATTTGAAAGTATTAGAAGTCGAGATTACACAAAAGTTCTCAAGGACCAGTCGTGGCGCACTTAAGAATCACAAGTAAGAAGGCTTAATAGATAGCCATATGGGGCTAGCGCTGGCATTAGGCCAGTACCGAGAAAGAATGGCGCGTCTCTTAAGGACACAACCAATAAAGCTAGCGCTGACTCTGTGCCTTGCGTAAAGTAATATGGCGCGTCGCTAAGGGAATCAGCTAGCAGAGGCTAGCGCTAGCTTCGTTGCCTGAGAGAAGAGTGATGCGTCCCTGGGGACGCTGCTAGCAAATCTAGCGCTGACTGCAGCCAGCGAGAATGTTATGCGTCCTTGGGACTCTGCTAGCAAGGCTATCGCTGGCTTCGTTGGCAGCAAGAAGAGTGATGCGTCCCTAGGGACGCTGCTAGAAAAGATAGCACTGGCTTTAGCCAGCAAGAATGTGATGCGTCCTTGGGACACTGCTAGCAAGGCTAGCGCTGGCTTCACTTAGCGAGAAAAGTGATGCGTCCCTTGGGACGCTGCTAGCGCTGGCTTCAACAAGCGAGAAAAGTGATGTCCCTGGGGACGCTGCTAGCAAGGCTAGTGCTACTGTGGGAAAATCTAGGGTTATCCTATCACAAAGGCACAACAAGTCTTTGGAGTCATTGCTCTTTGAATGTGGCGCACCCAAGAGGAAAGGCGTATAATTTTTGACTTGTCCTTGAGCAAAATGCTAAAGTGGCATATTTTTAAGGTCAAAACGTCGAATTGTGATATGCTCTTTGCGAGCATGCCATTAAGCTTGAATGCATCTTTGGGGATCAAACATTAGCTATTCCCAAATTTGATAGATGCTATTATAACATCGATGCGCATTCGAGTCGAGTTCAAGGAATTCATATGTGGAATTTATACGACTTGAGACTGATTCGATATGGCATAAATATTGTGAATATTAGAAAGGCTACATGATCATTTTAGAATGCATGTAGTTATTTGTAGAAACTGTATTCTAAATTCGCCCGCGGAATATAAGTAGAGATACAATATTTCATGTTTTGATGTAAAGCTAGAAATATATGCATATACTTTTGTGTTCCTGCTGCTAGGCAGAGAGTAATTTTTACAATTATAGCCCTTGTCAAAAACTCACCATCTACAATAGGTGATATTTTGCAAGGCTTGAAATTTGAGGTTATTTGGTAAACTTGATTTTGGAATGTTTGTTTGTGGGAGTAAAACCAGATAGGAATACATTTGGAGTTCTTGAAACTCGGTGATAAAGGATCATTTTCAAAATTTAAGATTAGGGTAACAATGATCTAAGAGATTCTGAAGACAGTGTTTCCCAAAATCAAACTCAGAGGCAACAACGAGAAGATGTTAATCAGTGGCGAGATAGCATAACAAATAAAATATGAAAGGAGTGGAACAAAGAGAATGGAACTTAGGCATAAGACAACGATGAAATTTATTTTGACAATGAACACATATTTTTACTAGGTATTCATACTTTTATTAACATTGTAAGTTTGTAACGTACATAATTAAAAAAGTTGGTAGATGTTTTAGATTTTTGATTAGATATTATACATTTTTTTGTATCTACAAATCACAAAAACTCATTAGAAATCCAATAGATTTGTATCTATAAGTCACAAAGACTCTCTAAAATACTCTCATACAATCACTAGAATTCTTTATATTTCCAGAGAATCTCCGGAAGTCACTCAAATAAAAAATCTTTGAAAATCTATATAATTATCATTTGACTACCTCCATGTTAAGTTTTAAAAATGATCGTTTATCACCGAGTTTCAAGAACTCCAAATGTATTCTTACCTGGTTTTACTCCCATAAACAAATATTCTAAAATCAACATTACCAAATAACCTCAAATTTCAAGTCTTGCAAAATATCACCTATGTAGTAGAAACTTCTCCCATGCTTATTTTTCTAAAAAAGTCTTACAAAATCTCAAAAAACAACAAATCAATAACTTTGAAGTTTAAATATAATAACAAGGGTGTTTGAGCGACCCTTAAGAAATTCATATCCAATAACATGGAGCTTTAAAGAATTGAAAAAACTTTAAAAAAAGTCTTTATCCACTAACAAGGGAGATTATGAGACTTCCCTAAAATCTCTATTGACTAACAATAGATTTGGAAACTCTCTAAAAATCCTTCAAATTATTATTTGACCACCTCCCTGTAAAGCACAACAGAAAATCACTTTTTCAATAGTTGCGTAATACCAAACTCGCCTTTAATATATGACTTTCTCTTAAACTTCCTATTTTTTTATTATTATTTTGCAAACCAGACTTCAATTAGATAATTAAAGCTTGCTCATTAGAATGAGCTACAAAGAGATTCTTTCGAGGAAAGTCTTTCGAAGCTAAAGTTACGAAATAAGTTGGAATTGATACAAAAGTAAAACTACTTGGTCCCGAGGTTCTGGCTTGTTTCGCCATTTTGTCTGCTACTCAATTTGCTTCTTGTTTTGTGTGAGTGCTCTAAAAGCTGTGAAAAATTTGAGCTATGGATAAGTATCTTCTAATATGGCTTGAAAGTTCCATTCCACTTCAACCTTCTTGCCTTCTAGGAAATTTTTTATTGTACAGTTCTCACCTTCCAATGCTAACTTGTGGATATTATTTTTACGAGCCCAATTGACCGCTAGGAGAGCCACTTGACTCTCGGCTTCCTCCGGTGTGAACACTAGGAGCTGGTTGCACTCTCCTCTCCTGATAGTACCTATAGAATTACGACAAATAAATCTCATCCCTACTATAGAAATTTCATCAATGAAAAAGGCATCAAAGTTGATTTTGTCGTAGTCGTTTTTCAGAGGGTCCAACTAATGTCGTCTTCTGAGTCTGCCTTTCCTTAGATTCATGGCTTCCTAATCTATCATAGACCGCCAAGTAGAATGCTAAATTTTTTGTATGAAGGTAATTGTTGAAGATGGTTTTTGAATTTCTCCCCTAAAAACTTGATTACACCTTACCTTTCTATCTTAAGCATCCTATGAAGAGATGAACTTTGGTACAAAAAACGTTAAATTCCAAGTGTTAGATCTTTTTATGACCTTTACTTTGTGCACCAGATGTGCACTAAATGCTTGTCCCGGTAAAAGTCGTTGATGTAGCAAAAAAAAAAAAAATCGTTACGCTCCAAAATTAATTTTCTTTAGCAAAATTCTTATTCGCTCATGCTAAAGAATTTCTTGAAATTTGTAAAGAAACTATTATTGGGGCTGCAGTCCCTTGGTTTTGAGGGCTTACAAGATGACAAAATAGGCTCATCAGGTAGAAATCTCCAAAACCCATTATCCTAGTATTTATAATAAAGACTAAAGTGCCCTCGATTAAATGGTGCTAATTAACTAAATCAAATTTAGTTTATATTTAGTTTTTGAAAATCTTTTTTTTTTTTTGCAGTCGAGGGTGAGAACTCATAAATTCCTAATCGTAAACTATTTCTAAGGATGAGTAAACTACTTTTACTACTAGCAATCAAGGTACGAGCTAGCCGTAAACAAACCTACGGTTAGGAAATACCAATATCGGCTGAGAATCTAGTTTTCACAACACATTCTACGGCTAGAAAAATACCTATACGTCTAGGAATTTTATTTTTCAGATTAATATACGTCTAGGAATTCTTAATTTCCCAGCTGTAATAAGTTGATAATATCCAACTTACGGTTGGGAGTTCATCAATTACCAGATGTAACTACAAAAATATCTAACTTACGGCTGAAAATTTAAAATTTTTCAACCATAAACCTATTTAACGACTCAGAACTGATATTTTGTCAACTGTAATAGCTGATTTACATTGGAAAAATAAGAACTCTCAGTCGTAAATGTTTTAAAAATCCAATTTTAAACCCTAACTTCATCGAAACTCATCTTTTAACCAATCAAAAGCAAAAATAAATAAAAATCGATGATTAATCATTGTTGAAGAAAAAAAAAGGACGATAGAAAAGAAGTAAATAGAAAACAAAAAGATTATACTGAAAGAATATTTTTAACTTTTAATATGAATTAGGTCCCTATATCCATATTTTGGACATCTGAATCCACTATGGCCCTCAAAACCTAAAGGCTATGACCCTCAAAACCTAAAGGCTATGACCCAATAAATAGGTTTCTCTATACATCCTCCTGCCCATATATGAAAACATGACTTGCTTGACTAATGTATATCTTGTGAGCCATGGTTGATGTACTAGCACTACCTGCTACTACCCTAATTTAAAACACGTTTGGGAAACAGCCTAGTCGAAAATTAGAGTCAGATCTGGGAAAAGTTACATAACCCCCACGGTATAAAGAAAAAAGAAGAAGTCGACTTTACGCTGACCAATCGTATGACTAGGTTAATATAACTCACGTTTAAAGTGGTTAAAACTATAGACGGATCTCACTCGAGCGATACCGATGCTTTGGCTAACACGTAGCACCAAGTAAAACAAAATCTCAACGAATATAGAAATGAGGAAGGGAAGAATAGGTCCAGGTCCCACTTTGTATTCCGTTACTGTCGTTCTTAATCTCGTGTATATCCAATAGAAACCCGTTTTTTTGTCTGACCCAAATTTCACTTTTCATTTGGCTGTGATTTCACTTGAATTTCATTATTATCACTTTTCCATCTATAAATATTACACCAGTTCTTGACCTTCAAAGTCGTTTTGTTTCGTTAGAGTTCTTCTAGAGAGGAGAAAGTTTTTGTTTTTAAGAGAGAGATATTCTTCAGCTGCTGGTGTGTCTCTTCTTCGGTTCTGCTTCAGATTTTAGAGTTTCTTTTTCAACATTCAGAACGGGTAAGTTTTCCGTCTCTGTTTTTTTTTTTTTTGAATTCTTGTGGTTTTTTTTTGGGGTGAGAGAGACTATGAATTTCAGTTAAGCTTTGACATTTCTAGGGTTTTTATTTTGTTTATTTCATTATGTGTGTGAAGGTTTTCAGACTAGAAGTCTGTAATTTTAGGAAAATCAAGTGGAATATTACTGAAAATTCATCATCAGTTGCATTTATGATTTTAATTTGTTAACTTTTATGGTAAATCATGCGTTCAACTTTCTAATAGTTCTAATTTCAAGGTGTAAAAAATGGATCTAAAGTTTTGTTTGAATAAAAAGGGGTTTTATTATCAAGGAATTTTTATGGGGTTTCCAGAGAGTTCAGTTCCAGTCTTCTGTGTAGAGAGCTCAAAGATCATACATTTTGACTGTTTCCTTTGTTCATTTGTGTTGGGCTGTCTGCAGAACATAAGGTAAGACCGGGTTGATTCAGAAACTGAAGTTATTTTTCTTGTTGCTGGGATCACATCGAAAATCAACTGCTAGCGATGGAGGTATTTGGAAAATCTACTACTGTTGCTGCGCCAACAAATGTTATTTATTTATCGAGTATACTGGGTCGTGAAGGGATGATTCCTAGTCACAGATGTGATTGGAGATGTCAAAATGAGAATGTTTGGGGAAACATGTATGTCTGCAAGCTAACAAAGATTACCCACATCTGTGACAAAAACTGTAACCAGAGAGTTTTGTATGATAACCATAGCTCCCTTTGCAGAATCAGTGGTCAGGTTTTCCCTCTTACCCCAATGGAAGAGCAAGCAGTGAGCGGAGTCAGGAGGAAGCTGGAAGCCGAGAATTCCTCCTCCCCTGATAATAATACCAATTCATGTTCTTTTAAACGAAGACGAGATGCTCAGCTTCATCCTTCTCCTTTTGAGAGGTCTTTCACTGCAGTAGCTCCAATCTGCAGTCAAATTGGAGACAGCAGCATGAACATGAATTAGTTTAAATGGAGTTGTTTCGTTCCTTGTTTTCCCCTTTCTTAATCCCTTTTTTTTCTTTTCTTATGTTTCTCATCTTCGGGTCTTTGGATCAAAGATGGAAAGAAAAAACAGAACTTATTATGGAGGCTTAAAAGGAGGACCTTATGTGTTCTACCTCAGTCTGTAGGATATAGCTGATATTTCTAGTCTCATTTATATGGAATATAGCTCCTACTATGACATAACTAATTACATAGAGACTTAAAACCATGCTCCAGTTACCAGTATAAATGAAGGGGCTTTTATGAGTCTTACATAAATTTTGGATTCCTTCTAACCGTTGTGTCTCAGAGTGCCTCGTTGTGTCTGTTTTTAGTATTAACTTCTGTTGTGATTCTAGTATGTTCGGTAGCTCTTTGCCTATCATCACTTTTAATTTGATTGCCTATCATCACTTTTAATTTGATTGTAATACTTAATTATTTATGTTCTGTGGATTCCTCCACTGGTGTTACTTCTGTGTGGTTACTTTGTTGATGGGGTTGAATTTGTTGTGTTATTGGTTAAGCAGGTCTAGAATTATTTATTCATGTGTATTATGATACAGTGGATCATAGAAGTGTGCAGTGTAGTTTGGTTAATAAAATGCAGGTCTTTTGTGTATTTAAATGAAGGACCTGTAATAGGTTTGTTGGGTAGAAGCTTTCCGAATCTATTGCCTTCTTCTGTTTTCTCTGTTTATTGCAGGTCAAAATGGGGAAGTTTTCTTACTTAGTTGCTTGAACCATTATTTTTTATCTTGATTTGATTAAAGTTCTTGATTGAGTAAATGTTATCTAAAATGCATGTTAATTTTGCAGGAATTTAGGCCCATCAACGAGAGCTAAGAAATGTATTTTTTAGCAATAATATGAATTAACTTTATTCCATGTTGTATATATGCTTTCTGAGGTTGAGATGTTCCTGATGTTGCATTTTCTTCTTTCTTTGCAGGTATGGAGAGGTAGTCCTAATAGTTCCTGTGTAGATGCCTTCTACATGGCTGTGAGAGTGCAGCAGCAGCTCAATGTATACTGAATTCGTATTTGATGAAGCCTTCGCACACAGGTTCGTTCTCACCAGTTTCATTACCATCAGAATGGTCTAATGTTGGTCCCTGTAATAGGTTTGTTCGGTAGAAGCTTTCTGAATCTATTGCCTTCTTCTGTTTTCTCTGTTTATTGCAAGTCGAAATGGGGAAGTTTTCTTAGTCGCTTGAACCATTATTTTTATCTTAATTTGATTAAAATTTAGTACGGCTTGATTGAGTAAATGTTATCTAAAATGCATGTTAATTTTGCGGGAATTTAGGCCCATCAACTAGAGGTAAGAAATGTAATTTTTTTGTAGCAATAATAGTATGAACTAACTTTATTCCTTGTTGTACATATGCTTTCTGAGGTTGAAGATGTTCCTGATGTTGCATTTTCTTCTTTCTTTGCAGGTATGGAGAGATAGTCCTAATAGTTCCTGTGTAGATGCCTTCTACATGGCTCCGAGAGTGCAGCAGCAGCTCAATGTATACTGAATTCGTATTTGATGAAGCCTTCACACACAGGTTCATTCTCACCAGCTTCATTACTATCATAAATGGTCTAATCCAGTGAGTTGGTCCCTCTGGAAGATTCAGTTGACAGTAATACCCTCCAAACAAGATACTTCTACACCTGGCTACTAAGTAGGGTTGCTGGACATATAGACCAGTACTTCTCATGCTGATAAAATAGAAGGGTAATCTCATCACTCCCTGCATAGGTTTGTCAGACATCAAAGTAATGTTGCAGCAGCGAGAAAGCAGCCGTGGTATATAAGGGACAATTTCCTTCCATTTGTCATGTAAATTTATGAAATTATCCACTTTCTTTGTTACATAGTACTTTACCTCTATACTTGTATCCAACAGTGCATTTAGATGTTGTACTAAGGTGTAATGCACTCCTGAAGTAATCTATATAATTTATGATTCTTTTTTTTACGTTTTCATATTGATGCTATCTCTTATCCATTCTTTAGTTAAGATTTGCCTCTGCATGTGCTAGTGTAGGTTTTCATTGCTCCTATATTCTAAGATCCATGGATGGTATTGAGTCTATTGACTTTGCTATCCTTATCTCTAACCTAACTGCAGAAAATGAATTTAATCTGGTCATTTATAAGCAAAGCAGGTAAATGGAAAAAAAATACATTTTTTAGATATTCATGTTCCCTGTCCAAGATTTCCTGACTTTTCTTTTGCCAATAAAATACTCAATTAGGTTAATGGGGTTTAGGTTTGAGCATCCTCAAGTTGTGATTCTCAAGACTTTGTAATCTTTCTAAGGAATATAAATTTAGATAGTTGTCACACGCAAAATATAATTTATTTTTCATGTAGTTGTCGCATGCAAATTATCTACTTTTTCCAGTTGTTTGTTTTTGGATAGTGTCTGGTCTATTTTAATTGGTAGAGATGGCAGATTTAGGGTTAAAACTTACAACGAAAGGAGGTGAATACGAATGAGGAGAATTTTTAGATGATCTTTTGATGCAAAGGAAAGTATTATTAGAAAGTTCAGGAACAATTACATCATCAGACGGCTGTTGTCTTTAGTGGTTTTAGAGCATCCACGGTGGGATGACTAGACCAAATGATCAAAGAGTAAAAATTTTACTCTTCATTCCGTCTGAAACGTAACGGTGCAGGAGTAAAATTTAATCGGGCAGTTGTCTAAGTTAGCGCCTGGAGTTGGGCGTACGGCTAGGTATACGTCTGTTGAAACGGACGTACACCTATGAAAACGCTTGCGTGGGGCGGACATTTGATGAACGCTCGATGGGAGGCGTTACCCAAAGAACGTCTGATGATAGACGCACGCTAGCGTCACGCCCCAGAGACAGGCGCTCTCTTAGCCGAACGCCTGATGGGGCGTTATCCTAGCCACACGCCCGGTCATTTTTCTACACGTGCAGGTGGTTCGTGTTTCAGCTGAGACGGGCGCACGCTCAGACATCCGCTTGAATCAACAGGCGCTTCCCTAGCCGAACACGCATCTCACCAGGCGGAGGGCTGGGTGAGCGCCTGATTGGGAGAACCAATACATTTCCGCACAACTCTCTTCTCCCACTCCACAGTTTCATTTTCTCTTGAACACTTCACAAACACAAACAGACTCACTCCAATCAACCGCCTACCACTCAACCCATTTCTCCCTTCAAATCAAGCTCAACCTCTTTTCAAATTTGCAAAAGCTTGGCAGATTTGATACTAAGTAATCTAAATTATGATTATTTCAAAGCAAGCAAGGTAATAAACTTAAAATTTGATATAAATTGTAATTGATTTCATAGGTTTAGATTATGATTTATTATAATGTTTTGTTAATTAAATTTGTATATGTTTAAAGATTAAGCATATGATTATGAAATAGACATATTAGGTTTTAGAAATTGTAATTTTGGAATTGGGTATATTTCTAGGGTTTATGGAAGTTGTAAATTGGGTATAACAAATTGATGAGAATTTGTTGAATTGAAGTTAGAATTGATTAAGTTGTTGGTTAATTTGAGTTGGGATGTGGTTAATTTTATGATTAATTGAGTTGATTGTCTTTGAAATTTGAGAATTAAGAATGTTTATGTTTTATAATGAATGTTTATGGAATTATAGAATTAGGGAATTATGTTGATTTTTTGTACAATTGATGATTTGATTAGCAGTGGACTATTTTGTGAATGTAATTTGGTTGATTTATGTATGTTTGTACATTTGATTATCTAATTAGATAATTACTTTTGTAATGATGAAATTAGTATTTTTTGTGGATTTATGGATTAATGTAGAGTTTTTATATTTGTGCATTGTGAGGATTACTCTTGACTTTGAAACTTGTATGTACTGTTTGAACAAATGTTGAGCAATGTCACGTCGAGATTCGTTGGTTGAAAAAAGAGGAACAAGAAAGCTAAAACTGTTGAGGATCCAAAAGCAGACCCTAGTACTGAAGAAATGGTCGATGTTCCCGGTTTGGCGAACTATACTATTGTGGAAGATGCTCAGGGTCACGCATCGACGAATATTACATATTCAACCGATTTAAAATTCAAGTACTTACATCGTGGTTCCCTCAAACCGGTCATTCAGACCTATGCAGGTATTACTAAACACAACCCTAGGGTTAAATACATTATTGAAAAGGCAGGATGTGACCGTTTATTGACCAAGGATGTAGTAGATTCGTCACATGCATTGATTGACTACATTGTTGAGCGTTTTTGGGATACCACGAACACTTTTCACTTCTCTTTTGGTGAGATTGGGTTCACACCGCTTGATTGGGTCATGTTGACAGGATTAAGTATTGGTATTGGTAGTGGCATTCCGTATGACTCGGCGAAGTACCAATTTGAATATGTCCGGGCGCATGTTTTTCCAGAAATTAAAGATAGTGAAGTTTGTAAAAGAGAACATATTCCCGACCAGTGGGTTTCAGATGCAATTACGGTTGCATTTTTGAGCACATATTTTGAGCCAGGAACGTTGGTTGCGGCTAACGATGATAGCATACTTGCTGAGAGAGTGTCAAGAGCCTTTTGTATGTATGTTTTGGGACAATTTTTCTTTTCCAATGCAAAAAACTATATTGATGCTGGATGGTTAGCTGCTTTTGAGGATCTAAATGCAGTTGGAAATTATGATTGGGGTAGTGTTGCTTTTGTGAAATTGTATTCTGGTCTCGCCGCATCTGGCAGGGGACAAAGGTCACTAGACGGACCCTTCCAAATATTGGAGGTAAATTTCTTAGTCTTATTTATATTTCTTTTAAATGTTTATTTGTTGCTAATTTATTTATTTCGTTGGTTGTCTTCACATTCTAGTTTTGGGGGTACGAATATCTGGGCATATGTCGACCAAAGAACCCAAAGAGTGAAAGTGAAGCAGTATGGCCTAGAAGTTCTCGGTGGAAGGGTACAAGAAGAAAGAGTATTGATATTGTTCGGTCAAGGACTTTTCTTAATCAGTTGACTGTAGACGATGTGACCTGGAAACCGTGGGATTCCTCCCTCTTAGTCCTTGAAACTGATATTGGACGGAAAGCAACAGAGCTCTCAGAGAAAAATGTTATATTCACTTGGCTAGGCACTGTGAGTTGATAATTTATTTTGATAGGATTGTTTTTTATTTTCTTGGAATTTTGGTTAGTTGATTGGTTTATTTGTTCATATTTATTTTCTTTTCACAGAATAACGTGTATCTCGGAGAACGGTGTTGGAGGCAATACCATGAAACATGGGGCGTTCCCAGCAACCCGCATACTCGTATTAGCAACCTGAACAATGAAAAAGCTAACGAGCTGAGGGAAAACAAAATGGTCCCTGCAAATCAATATGTTGTTATGTATGATTTGTATATGGAGTATTGGTGACATGCAACTAACTTGCAGAAATATGCCACCAAAGTCGATTGGGAGGTTGAAACATACGGATATGCTGGCGACCGTATTAAACACAATATCCAAGAACCTGATGGACATGTATCCGTTTTTCCTCAACAACAATTGTCATACGTAAGTATACAACAAACCACTGTTGTTGTTTTTTGAGTATATAAAAATGGGTGAGAATGTTATTTAATTTTTTTCATAACATGTCGAAGCTTATGATTTGGTTCAAGAATATGCTGATTTTACGCAAGAGTTTCGTAAGTTTACGTTAAATGAAACGAAGGAGAGGATGGAGTTTATCATGGAAAAAGATGAAGAAATACGGGGTCAACAAACTCACGTCAACAATTTGGAGTTACAGCTAGCCATTTTCGTCAACAACAACCACCCATTGGGTTTGGCACTTTTTCTCAAACTTTGTCACCACAAATATGGAATACCATGGGTCAGGGATCATCATCAACAATGCAATCAAGTAACTACACATCCAGATCATCTTTGCCTCCATTTATGCCCCCGCGCTCGGCGCCCGGGAATCAAGATACGGATGAGTAGTCTTTCATTTGCATTGAATTGTCAGTTGAACATACATTTTTTTCTTTGATATATCTTTTGTCTTATTTGAATTGTCATTTCAAAAGACTTTTCTTACATTTGCGTTGTCTTTTACCTGCTTTGTGTTGTCATCTCCAGAGATATTTTTAATCTTTTCTTTGTCCTTTATATCTATTTTGTATTGTCATTTCAAAAAGATATTTAATTTTTCCTTTGTTGTTTTTTCTGCTTGGTCTTGTCTTCTCAACCGACACTTCTTATGTTTGATGCGTCTATTCACCCTACTTGCCTCAACTCAATTAATTTTTAAAATACCAAGAGTGTTTGGTCATAATCAAAACTCAAAGATTATCTTAATATGCCTATAAATTGAACACTCGATTCTCCAAGTATACAAACTAAAACTACAAATATCACCAACCAATGGCATACTATGAGAATAACAATCATTATTATGCTTCTTGTTCTTCTATTCCTCATTCTTCTTCTTCTTCTTCTTCTTCTTCTTCTTCTTCTTCTTCTTCATCATCATCTGATGATGATAATAGTAGTTTGTACTCATCAGACGAAGATTTGGTTGCATTGAGCCAAAATAACCAAGCAGTCACTTTGGGATTGATCGTTTCAACTATGAACTAGCCACATACTCGTATCCAAATACCAAGAAAACGTGAGGCCGGTGCAAAACTTCTCTGGAAAGATTACTTTTGCAGAAACCCTACGTTTCCACCTAATGCTTTTCGCCGAAGATTTATAATGCGACAAGAATTGTTCAACCGTATTTTGGGAGATGTCGTATCAGTAAATAATTATTTTGTTCGAAAAAAAGATGTTGTTGGGATTCCTGGACTAACCCCTCATCAGAAAGTTACAGCAATAATACGAATGTTAGCTTATGGATGTGCAACCGATGCAATAGATGAGTACTTACGGATTGGAGAAACCACTGTTTTGGAAGAAACTCATAGGTTTTGTAAGACGATTGTGCATTTGTATGAGAAATAATATTTACGCACACCAACTGATCATGATGTTGAAATGCTTCTTAATGAGAACAAGGATAGGGGATTTCCGGGGATGCTGGGTAGTGTAGATTGCATGCATTGGAAATGGGATAAATGCCCAACGGCGGAATCAGGTGCTTACACTGCGTACAAAGAGAGTGAAAGTACTATGCTGGAGGCAGTGGTGTCATATGATCTCTGGTTGTTGCATACATTTTTTGGTATGCCTGGTTCTAACAATGATATTAATGTGATGAACCGTTCTTATATTTTTAAAAAGCTTATCAACGGGAAAGCACCCCCTGTGAACTTTGTTGTAAACGAACATAAATATGATACGGGATATTATCTTGTGATGGAATATACCCAGAGATTGCTACTGTTGTGATGTCTATTAAACATTCAGATTCCCAGAAGAAACTGAAATTTTCAGCAATGCAAGAGGGTTGCCGAAAAGATCTAGAGCGAGGCTTTGGTGTACTGCAAAATCAATTTGCCATTGTCAAGCAACCTGCAAGAATGTAGAATCCAGATGTGCTTGCATATATCATGAAAACTATTATCATTTTACATAATATGATAGTCGAGGATGAGCGTTTACCCGGTGATTAGCCACATGAATATGATTAACGCAACAACCATGCACCGATAAATATTTCAAGACAAAATACTGCTGAACTTTCGAGAATGAGAGTTGAGCAACGCCGACGTGCAGTACACAACAAAGATACGCATATTCGTTTACGAAATGACTTGATCGAACACTTATGGTCAGATTTTGGTGAGGAGTAACAATTTATAAATCCTGCGGATAGGTTTTGTGGGTATATCTCTTGTAAAGCCGCCGAGACACCACTCGGCTGCTAGGGGCACCTAGGGGTTTAAAGGCTTGCTGCACATGCTAAGTGCAGCCGTGATACCTGCGAAAGTGAGTTTAGTCTACTTTTTAGCTCTTGTATAATCAATATGCTTACTACGCTGTAATGAATAAATTAAAGGAAGTATCATAAATAACCAATATCACTTATTCAAAAAAACAATACATCAGTAGATGTTAAGATATCTTATTTTCGCAGGAGTCACGGTTGCACTAAGCATGTGCAATATGCCTTTAAACCATTAGGTGGCCCCAACAGACGAGTTATGTCTCGTGAGGTTTTACAAAGAGATATACCCACAAAACCTATAATCAAACCTTCAACGGGTGGTATGGCGCCCTGGATGACGATCTAAACATCTTCGAAGAACAATCAACACAAAAGGGTTGTATATTTCCATCACCCTTAGGATCTCAAAATGAGGTTGGTACATGAAATCTGAACCTTTCTATCTTCTCCATTCCTCCAGAGATCTGGCAACAACTTCATCATCAGTTTCATTCCTAATTCTTCTTTCATTCACCTTAGTGTTTAAAGTTGAAAAATGTAGTTTTGCCCTACCTATTTCCTGAAAACGAAAAAAAGACCTGCTCTGTTCCGGTTATTGGGGTTACCGGTTTTATTACAAAAGTTAACATGGATATGTTCTAACCATTCCATGCTCATTGAACCATTCATCCGACGTTCATGACCCCTTACTGGATAATATAATACTATGTTTCGACAAAGGGATAAATCTTCCTCTATGGTAAAATTCTCTGCATTGATACTAAATTTTTCATAAGCCATAATTATGAAAATGAGAGATAAAAATAATCTTTATATTAGGGTATTTGAAATGTGAAAGATGTGGTTTCGAAATGGGAACGTAAGGGTATAAATTCATTTATAGGTATATCACAATACAACCCAAAATATAGTCGTTGATCAACGGTAACAAATCTCAACGACTATCTGTGTAGGCGCTCGCTTACGCGCACGCCCCATGCGCAGGCGCTTTCTTACGCGCACGCCCACTACAGGAGTTAATCCATCCGAACGCCCAACACAGGCGTTAATCCAGCCGAACGCTTGATGTCAGGCGTGCTTCTGGCGTTACGCCTGATGGGGTGTCCTCTTGGATGAACGCCTGATGAGGCGGAGTTTTGGTTCACGCCCGTCTGATGAGATACACGTCTGATGAGACGCACATCTAGGTAAACGCCTGACACCAGACGTAATATGAGATATACCTAACACATATAACCGTCATATGGGAAAAAAAGGCAAAACGACAGAAGAAAACAGGGCGAGCAAAATCCAGTGGTCAACAAGAAATGATGGAAATAATTATTAAAGAACAACAAAACTTCAACACCAATTATACAGAACAAACAAAAATGAAGATGGCGCAGAGAGAATCCGAGTTTGCAGCAAAACTAGCTGAGTCTTCGATAAAGTTTGCAGCAAAACAAGCTAGGAAAGAAAAACTTGACTCAAAGAAAGAAGCATATGACGAGTTTCTCATAATGATGATGGATATCTCCGGGTTGGATGACGTAACAAAAGAATACATCGAACTTAGTAAGGCATACATTTTGCAGATAAGGAGAAGCCAAGCTTAAAGCATTCTCGGATTAGCTGAAACCTTAATTATTTGGATTATTAATGGATTGGCATTTTCATTTTCTACTTTTATGATTTATATATTTATTTATTAGATAAGTAACAAGAAGTTAAAATTTTCAGTTTAATTTTGAATTAATAGTGTTATTTAAATGCTAATGAACTTCCAATGTACCTTTTCCTTTATTTAATGAAAACTTTAAATTTTGAGTAATTAAGTAATTTAGATGAAAAAAAACTACCAACCACTCATTTTTTCACATTAACATTAACATGATAAAAGACTACACACTCAAGATACAAGCCTATCTACATTTGAAGATGTAACGATGTGTAGAATTCATTTATCAATATCTCAAGATTGTAGTGTTGGTTTCGACCAATCAGAAGAAAAATCTAAAATAAAAACAAACTACAAGCCACTCATTCAGGCTAAATTAAGAAATTCATATTCATAATAAAAGTACTAATAAGGTTCAACACCATAACCAACAACGCTACGACAAAGTCTTATCTAAAAGATAAAAACATTAAGGTAGAACAGAGTCCATAATTCATTCATCCACTACGACCAACATTCTCTTAAACATCCCCGCCAAATGGTGATAAACATTCAGGCCTCCTCGTCATACACCTTCGTTCGTCAAGTTTTGATATCTCTTTAAGCACTTGTAGAATTGTTCTTTGTTTTTCAACACTCAACAACTCCCCAGCGTCAATGGAACGGCTCAAGACCCTGACCAACAAATTTGCTCGATTCCTAAAAATGCTACAAATAAGCAAAAGTTGTGAAAAAATAAAGATCAAATTTATATTTACGGCTTGGTCAAGCTACACGACCCAACCGTAACTAGAGTTATAGTTAGGAATGTTACGATTTCCCAACCGTAAAAATAGCATCAATACCAAGGTTCACTGGTTGAATCCAGATCAGCATACGACCGTAACAAGGTATATGATACCATTTACGGTTGGGAGTTCATCTTTTCCTAACCGTAACATTAATCTACGTCCGGGAGTTCATCTTTTTTCGACCGTAATGCTATATTTACGGTTGGGAAATGTGGTCGACGTAGCTGTATACAGTTCATTAAAAAAATATTGAAACCTTAACTTAATCAATCAAAACCTAATATAAATGATGGGTTTTTTTGATTGTTACCTTATAGCAGATATTTCGATAGGAATCACTGGTGATTGAACTTCTTCATTCACCAAATATTGAATTTTTGGATCAACAACTACACCACTTCCAGATTCAGTTGATGGTGGATTCAAACCAATTCGTCCTGATCTTGTAACTCTAGACTTGTTCATCTTCAGAATCAACGTGAAGTTTTCTGAGAATCAACAAAGAAGAACAATCGATGAAGACAGAAAAGATGGAGTTTGAGTTTACGGCTAAGTAAGAAGAAAAAGAGGGAGTTTGATTTAGATTTTTTTGGTATCTATCTGCCAAACTCTTAAATAATAAACCAAATGATCTGTTCATAGACGATTTCATAAGTTTGCAAAAAAGCCTATCAGAGATTGATTCAGTTGAGCATAATGGGTGACAACAAAACATAATTAATTGATCTCTAATCAATTGATTTGATATGATTGATTTTAAGTTCCCAAATTTCATAAACAATCATATCAAATCAATTAATCATAAAATTAACCACAACCCAACTCAAATTAGCCAACAACATAATCAGTTCTAACTTCAATTCAACAAATTCTCATCAATTTTTTATACCCAATTTACAACTTCCATAAACCCTAGAATTATACCCAATTCTAAAATTACAATTTGTAAAACCTAATATGTCTATTTCATAATCATATGTTTAATCTTTAAACATATATATACAAATTTAATTAACAAAACATTACAATAAATCATAATCTAAACCTATAAAATCCATTAAAATTTATACCAAAGTTTGAGTTTATTACCTTGCTTTGAAATAATCCTAACTTAGATTAGTTGGTATCAAATCTGCCAAGCTTTTGCAAATTTGAAAAGAGGTTGAGCTTGATTTAGGAGAATTCGGTTTAGCAAGTGGTGTGGTAGGCGCTTGAGTGGGATGCGTCTGTCTGTTGGAAGTGTTCATGAGAAAAATGAAAATGTTGAGAGGAGAAGAGAGTTGTGCTAACATATATTGTTCCGCCCCATCAGGAGTTCACCCAGCTCTCCTCCTGGTGAGACGCGCGTTTGGCTAGGGAAGCGCCTGATGATTCAAGCGTAACCTTAAGCGTGCGCCCGTCTTCTTTGAAACACGTACCAGCTATACGATTATATTATTGACCGGGCGTGTTGCTAGGATAATGCCCCATCATGCGTTCGGCTAAACATACGTCTGTCTCTGGGGCATGCCGCTAAGTGTGCGTCTATCATCAGACGTTCTTTTGGGAAGTTTTCGCCTCACCCGAGTGTTCATCAAGCGTCCGCACCACCCAAGCGTTTTCACAGACGTACACCCGTAAAATAAAATTTCAACAGACGTATACCTAGCCGTGCGGCCAACGCTAGGCGCTAGCTTAGACAACCGCCCGATCAAATTTTAATTCCTCTCCGTTGCATTTCAGGCGGAGTAAAGATCAAAAATTTTACTCTTTACTCTTTTGGACTAGTCGTCCCACTGTGGATGCTCTTACATACCATTCCTTAGAAAAAAATTTTCAAGCTCACTTAGAACTCAGCTACATTATTTTGAACTCTATTAATAAAAATGCACTGCCTTGATTCAATGTGTTACAATACTTGCTTATCTTCTGAAAGTTGATTTTTCAAATAGCATATATGGAACTTCTTGTGTAAGAGCTTTGATTAGTGTTGTCGGATCTAATACGAATATATCTTTAAAGAATACTTAAATAATATTTAGTGGATTTTCAAGAATAGACTTATGCCCAATCCACCCATAAACAGGTTGCATGTCCACCGTGTTCCTTCTTAAACATCATATTTTTCCCTTTCAAGTCTCTTAAAACCAATTGACAATGAGTGAGGATCTAGGCTACGGATTTGGTCTATATGGGACTATTATCCTCAACAAAACATTAACATATCACAACTTACATCAACAAGAAGAAGGGAAATATCCCATTTCCATCCCCAGAGTAAACGTCGAACCCCCCTTCTCCCAAAGTTCAGTTATTTGTCTCCCTACTGCTACAACCACAACAAATAAGATTGATGAATTTGGGTTAGAGAGCAAAAAACATGATTTGCTAAGAGCAGTACAAGATATTGCGGTTTAATTACTAACCCCGATCGACGTTCTTCTATAGAAGAAGCCTTGGTAATCAATTTCTCCTTCATCTTGTTCTTGTATTCTACTGTTTGTTATTATGAGAATGTGATAGAGTTCTGGGAAGGTTTGTGTGAAAGGATATGACGCGGGTCCGGAGATAGACTTAAAGAAGTTGGATGGGACTTGGAGGTTGCAGTATACATCTACTTCAGATGTGGTTGTTCTGTTTGAATCTGCCCAACGTTTTCCGTTCCTTCAGGTTTCATTTCTAATCTAACAGGGGGTAGTCAATTGTGATTTATAAAGACTTATAGAGAATTCTCAAATATGTTGTTAGTCAATTGAGATTTCCAAAAAGTCTCCCAAACTCTCTTGTTATTGGATAGAGACTTTTTCCAAGTCTTTTAAATTCTCCCAAACTCTCTTGTTATTGGATTAAGATTTTTTAAAAGTCACTCAAACACTCTTGTTATTGGATTAAGACTTCAAAATCATTGATTTGTTACTTATTTAGATTTTGGGAGACTTTTTTTGATGAAAATAGGCATGAGCAAAATCTCTTCCTTATAGGTGATATTTTGAGAGACTTGAAAATTTGGGTAAAACAAATATAATCCAAAGGTCCTCAACTAGTCCATGCACCCATTTTCTAGGCTATTTTAAGATTAAATGATTCAGCAGTAACTAGGCTATTTGAGGCTAATAGTTACCGACCTTAGCCTAAGGTAATACTTGATTGTCTTTCTTTGTAACATGACACTATTCCTTCATTTTTACTCTAGGTGTTCTTAAATTTGAAGATTTACCATTTATTTTGAAATAAGAGGGACCTCAGTTTTTATCATGCCTCCATCCTAATAACTTTTGCTTCCACATCTTGAAATTTTGCCAAATGATAACATGCTCCTTAAACTTTCATCGGCATTCGTTTTTTTTTGTTTGCTGTGTTTTCCTGTCGATTAGTGTCACTAACTATAAACCCGTTTATACGATTTAATGTGCAGGCAATAAAGCAAAAAGAAGAAAATTTAGAAAGAGAACTGGAGTTCACTAGAGGGAAACTGGCAGAACTATAGCACCTAGATACTGGTATTTTCAACTTCAGGAACCCTAATTGCACAGAAAACACCAAATCAGGATCAGAAAATCATTCGAACACTAATGGCCGCCAGTCAGCAACCCATGCTCGTACAACTGAAGATCCCAAGTTCACACCACCTGCGCATTCTACTAAAGATACCAAGCAAAATGCTTCACCTGGTGATTGAGATACTCATTCCCGAGATTTGTTTTTTACACTGTTGATATGAATGCGGAGGATCTTATGTCAGATAGGGATCGAAGTGTTTTGAGAGTTAACACCAGTGCTCATGTTCTGCATGCTTTTGTAAATGGTGACCACGTTGGTAAGCAATATTAAGTGCATTTTAATTAACCATATAATGTTTATAAACTTTGCATTAACTTGTTTCGGTTTAATTACACATTTTTTGATCTGTGTTTTTTAGATTCTGTAAAAACCATTGTTGCCTGGGATCAACAACTTCTGCAACATATTAAGGAACCATTTTTATTGCTTCATGTCCAGAAGGTTGTAGAAATTCTTTCAACTAACCTTACAAAGAGGAAAGAAGAAAAGGCTCACCAAACATTTTCTACTCCTGGATGCCAATTTGTTTAATACAAGATTAGGAAATTCATTATATATCAAACTGTAGAGTAATACAATTATTTTTCATAGGACCATTCATGTGCTTTCCATTTAGGCAACTGTTTGATGACAACCTGCAATGCAACATAGATACAGTCATGATATTAGCAGGGATGGGGCAAATAAAAAACCTTTTGGTTCATGTGTGTATGTGTGGTGGGGTGCATGGGCAATATGCTTCATAAGAATGAAAACAAGTTTGGAGCCAGCAGTCAGGGGCAAGTGCCCCCACAATCACCCGCAGCTTATGTTATCTCGGACGCAGAATGCATGCATATAAGAGAAATTTCCCCGAACATGGCATTCACGATTGGACATCCTAGCATTTTTATCTTTAAAAGCAAGATCAAGAGTTGCAATATGTATCCCTTATGGAGATAATTCCTAGCATTTCTCTAAGTTATAGTTTTGCTATCATAATTATGGCCTACATCTCATGTCGAGTCTTGTTTACAGACTGTGGTTTGACATGCAAGTCTCCATGTCTTTGGCTTCTGTTGACAAAAATTCAGAAAAATAAATTTAAGGGTTAAATTCAGAAACACTAGCAATTTTTTTTACAAAGTCATACCTTTTTGAGAATCTCCTTCTCTTTGTCTGTGCGTAGGCTCAGAGTTCCTTTCCTTTCATGATACTTGTGTTAATTGTGTAACGTGGATAATAAAAAGTTGGTACATGTTTTGAATTTATGATTAGATATTTTACATCTTTTTATCTCTACAAATCACAAAGACTCTATAGAAATCCATTAGATTTGTATCTACAAGTCGAAGAGACTCTCTACAATTCTCTTTTAAAATCACTGGAACTCTCTATATTTCCAGAGAGTCTCCGGGAGTCACTAAAAATAAAAATCTATGAAAGTCTATATAAATCTTGTTTGACTACCCCCTTGTTAAATTCATCCAATAAAATAATCCAGCATTTCCTTCTAAACACTCAATTGCAGCTTTTCTTAGTCCATCAATAATCAAACCATATCTTTTCCTCAATCTTTCTCTGTTACTCTTAATATAATTTTCGGTAAATTTGGTGTCCGATAGCATTGAAGCTAAGAGATTTTGTGTTTGCGATGACACGAAGCTAAAACTTGACATTCTTCTTGCAGTTGTCACAAATTTATCATTGCATGAATAAATAGTTCCAACTCTAAACCCCGGTAACCGTAAATATTTTGATAACCTATAAACAATATGAACCCTTTCTGCGTCTTTGTAGTTTCGTGCTTCTAGTATTTCTGCAACGCTTACGAATTCTATCGAAGAAAAAACTAACCCTAAGTATATTTCATCGGACACGAGATGAATGTTTTTACGTGTAACAAAGTCGAGTATCTCTTCGAGCATTGTACGTTTCATTGCTAAACCTAATGGATTTGATGGGTTTGTGATCATAAGTCCTCTAACTTTTAGGTTCAGTGATGCAGCTTCTTTGTATGCATCTTCTAATGCTTGTGGAGTAACTTCAAAGTTGTTCGAGATATTGCAATGAACTGGAACAATTTTCATGCCAGTTCTCCGTCTTAAGTCTCTATCAAATCTGTCAATCGAAAAAAAATAAAATTTAATACATTTTCTAAGCATAGAGATATTAATCATTAAATCAAATATTTTACATCTTTTTATCTCTACAAATCACAAAGACTCTCTAGAAATCAATTAGATTTGTATCTACAAGTCGCAGAGACTCTCTACAATTCTATTTTAAAATCACTGGAAATCTCTATATTTCCAGAGAGTCTCCGGGAGTCACTAAAAATAAAAATCTATGAAAGTATATATAAATCTCATTTGACTACCCCCTGTTAAATTCATCCAATAAAATAATCCAACATTTCCTTTTAAACACTCAATTCCAGCTTTTCTTAGTCCATCAATAATCAAACCATATCTTTTCCTCAATCTTTCTCTGTTAGTCTTAATATAATTTTCGGTAAAGTTGGTGTCCGATAGCATTGAAGCTAAGATATTTTGTGTTTGCGATGAAACTAAGCTAAAACTTGACATTCTTCTTGCAGTTCTCATAACTTTATCATTGTATGATTAAATAGTTCCAACTCTAAACCCTGGTAACCCTAAATCTTTTGATAAACTATAAACAATATGAACCCTTTCTGCGTCTTTGTAGTTTCGTGCTTCTAGTATTTCTGCAACGCCTACGAATTCTGTCGAAGAAAAAATTGACCCTGAGTATATTTCATCGGACACGAGATGAATGTTTTTAAGTGTAACAAAGTCGAGTATCTCTTCGAGTATCTCTTCGAGCACTGTACGTTTCATTGGTACACCTAATGGATTTGATGAGTTTATGATCAGAAGTCCTCTAACTTTTAGGTTCAGTGATGCAGCTTCTTTGTATGCGTCTTCTAATGCTTGTGGAGTAACTTCAAAGTTGTTCGAGATGTTGCAATGAACTGGAACAATTTTCACGCCAGTTCTCCATCTTAAGTCTCTATCAAATCTGTCAATCGAAAAAAAATAAAATTTAATACATTTTCTAAGCATTGAGATATTAATCATTAAATCAAATATTTTACTTCTTTTTATCTCTACAAATCACAAAGACTCTCTAGAAATCCAATAGATTTGTATCTACAAGTCGCAGAGACTCTCTACAATTGTATTTTAAAATCACTGGAAATCTCTATATTTCCAGAGAGTCTCAGGGAGTCACTAAAAACAAAAATCTATGAAAGTCTATATAAATCTTGTTTGACTACCCCCTTGTTAAATTCATCCAATAAAATAATCCAGCATTTCCTTCTAAACACTCAATTGCAGCTTTTCTTAGTCCATCAATAATCAAACCATATATTTTCCTCAATCTTTCTCTGTTAGTCTTAATATAATTTTCGGTAAATTTGGTGTCCGATAGCATTGAAGCTAAGAGATTTTGTGTTTGCGATGACACTAAGCTAAAACTTGACATTCTTCTTGCAGTTCTCACAACTTTATCATTGTATGAATAAATAGTTCCAACTCTAAACCCTGGTAACCCTAAATCTTTTGATAAACTATAAACAATATGAACCATTTCTGCGTCTTTGTAGTTTCGTGCTTCTAGTATTTCTTTAACGCTTACGAATTCTATCGAAGAAAAAACTGACCCTGAGTATATTTCATCGGACACGAGATGAATATTTTTACGTGTAACAAAGTCGAGTATCTCGTCGAGCACTGTACATTTCATTGCTACACCTAATGGATTTGATGGGTTTGTGATCAGAAGTCCTCTAACTTTTAGGTTCAGTGATGCAGCTTCTTTGTATGCATCTTCTAATGCTTGTGGAGTAACTTCAAAGTTGTTCGAGCTGTTGCAATGAACTAGAACAATTTTCACGCCAGTTCTCCATCTTAAGTCTCTACCAAATCTGTCAATCGAAAAAAAATAAAATTTAATACATTTTCTAAGCATAGAGATATTCATCATTAAATCAAATATTTTACATCTTTTTATCTTTACAAATCACAAAGACTCTCTAGAAATCCATTAGATTTGTATCTACAAGTCGCAGAGACTCTGTACAATTGTATTTTAAAATCACTGGAAATCTCTATATTTTCAGAAAGTCTCCGGAGTCACTAAAAATAAAAATCTGTGAAAGTCTATATGAATCTCATTTGATTACCCCTGTAATTTTATTCTTTAGAATGATCAAGTTACAATATTTGTTTCCTAATCTATGTTTGAGACCTAAAAGTGATTTTATACTTCTTAAGACTTTAGTGAGGCACTTAGTTCTGACTTCTGAGGGAAAAACTTGTGAAGGATTACATTTTATTAGCTTCTATGATTGACCAATCGGTACGAGGTGCTGTAATGGTGGGTCATCTACGATTGACCAGTCAAACTCTTTTTGTTGGGATTCCCAACAAGCAGAGAATCGTTGCGGGGAGAGTGAATTCATACCACGGTTTTTGATTATGGAAAGAGCTTAAGAAGAGCCGTAAGAACTAGTCTAATCCGGTGCAGTAGTAATAATGAGAGGCAAACCTCTCATCGCCAACTGATGAACTGATTTATTACCCAACTCAAGCTTTGGGTAGTAAAGAATCTTCACACTGCCACTGAATAGATAGCTGCATACATTTCACTTCAAATGAACCTAGCAACTTTGCTCCTTGCATTTTTCTTTGACTTGGCAATGCACTTTTGTATGTGACATCCAATTTTGACCTCATCAAACATTTAAGCGAGCTTGCCAATAACATTATGGTAGGCGTAAATATATATATAAATCCTCCCTTGTACATTTCCATGCCACGTGTAATATTACAAACCTCTTGTTACTTAGCTCAATCTGTTAACTCTGTACCTTTCCTCCTCCCTCTCTAGAGTTCCCGCCATTACTGAAGAATGTTTTCTTCTCCTTCACAAATCCTAACAAGCCTCAACTTCTTATCTTCTTCTTCAAACCCTAACAAAATTCCTTCAGAAATTTCTTCTTCTTACAGATTCCCCCTTTGTTGTTCAGTAAGATCTCAAGAAATACTTCCAGTAATAGGGATTCAAAACAAAAATCGATCATCATCTTCATCTGAAACCGATGACGATGTCGGTGAGAAGAGGATAAATCCTAAGACGATTAAACGAGAAATCGGTGATGATAATGAGAAAGGAAATTCTGATGGAATTCAAGTTCCTAGACAAAAATATATCTATGTTCCTAAGACTAAACTTCTTGATTCTTTACTTACCTTATTTGAATCTCAGCAGCAACTTACTGATGATTTCATTCGCTTATCTTCGTAAGTTAAATTTCATTTATTTACACTTCCAATTAGAACTTAGTTAGGTTTTAATTTTAAAAGTGAAATGATTCGTATTGTTTTAGGTTTTGCACATATAGTAGTACTACTCAAAGTAGCCGATGTTTCTTTTATTGGAAAGAGTCAGTGAGGGGAATCAAACTGCTGTAGAGTTGGTCCCATGGCCAACTGTATTCCCAGTTGGTTAAATAAGAGTAAACTGATTTTGACTATGGTAATAAATAATTTTCTGTTTTGGTTCGAGATATAATTTGTTATTGTGTGTGAATTGCAGATATTTAGATTCTATACTTCATGCAGAACATAAAAGCATTTTAGAAGAAATGGGAATGGATTATTATGTTACTGAAATTGCAGAAAAGAATAAGATCTTTGATGATACGAAAAATTTGCAGTTATCGAGAGAAAACACTGTCGTAAACAGAAAAGCATACTGCGGAGGATAGTGGAAGTATTGCTGACAAAATTGAAAGTAATGGACAGATGGAAGACCAAGAAAAAAAGGATGCTAACTCATTGCGTTTCGATATTGGATTAGATTTTAGCTTTCTATTAGGTTCATCTGCTAAAAAAGCAGACAAAAATTCAAGGTTGGTTCTTTTGACTATATCTAGTTCCGATTTTGATGTTTAAAGATAAATAACTTCCTATGGGGGTTTGTTATTGGATCCTATGCAAACAGCTGATACCACTGATACTGTTCCCTCTTAACAACTATCCACTTAGGTGTGGGTTGTTTAAATCTCAGAAGACTTGTGAATGGTGCAACCCATCTTATATTCCAATAGAAATGTTTTTCCTCGATCCCTGTGTGACTATTCCTATGCACTAACTCAGCAAAAAACTACAGTAGTTGTTAACTTGGGTAATATTTTTTCAAATTACGACTTAAGAACTTGTGACATGTTAGACGACTTCAGTGTTTAAAGTAGAATGAATGTGAAAAATGATTGGTTATACTTCAAAACCAATGTTATTTCACAATTAAGGTATTACATATTTATCTGGATATTTTGGCTTATTACATTTCAATTGTGTAGGATTGCTGTCGAGACCCGTTTCCAGGGTGCCTTTATGAAACTTCTACGCAATGCCCAGTTTGAAGAACTATCAGCTAGGGATTTGTTATTGACGTCTTCTTTGAACACTGACTATCTGTTTACGTTGCCAATTTATGTGGACTGGAAAAAGGCATTGGAATCAAATCCAATAATATACAGGTGATACTCTTTGTGGGTATAAATTTCTTTCATACATTTTGCACCTATAATTGACTGTTACCAACAAACTAAGTGTTTCTTCTTGCACCCTTCTTAACCATCTATTAGAACACCTATGGGAGTTGATTCTCTCTATAGGCCTGCACTGATTCAATTTACTCGATGGCTTGTTTTCTGTCATTGATGTATTCTGTATTTTGCACGATATATATGATTTAGTGTTAACATATTACCAGTGGTTACTCTGCAGAAGCGGATATGCTACTGAGAGACAGAATGGATTGCTACTTGCTGAAAAGCTGGACTATCTGCAGCCTAAACTTCTCCAGGGAATTTTTTTCACTCTATCGAAACCAGCAGCAAAACTTGGCATGTACATTAGTGAGGTGGGTAACTGCTTTGAACATGTCACTCTGTCCTAGTGTTGGTATCTATGTAGCTTAGTATGTCATTTCGATTGTATTTTTCATTATTGTTTCGGGTTGTAGGTGCTATTTGCTGTTACTTTTAGCCATTACCATCGTTTGAACTTGCAAAGGGTTTAATTACAGCAATGACATTCAGAGCTCATAGTAATTAACCTATAGTGTGCCCGTACGATCTGTCTCCCATTTGAGTATATGTACATCATAAATGAATAAGATGATTCTTAAGGGGCATAAATCTCAAATAGAATTGTGCAAGTGTGAACAATGATTTACTTAATTTGTTGTTGAGTATATGTACATCATAAATGAATAAGATGATTCTTAAGGGGCATCCATCTCAAATAGAATTGTGCAAGTGTGAACAATGATTTACTTAATTTGTTGTTGTAGTATGTTACTGCATTCTTTCACAATGACCAAGTATATGTAAATGGTCATGAGAGACGCATCTAAATCTCATATATTACTGCATTACCTGTTCCATCCTCTTAAGACCATCCACAATGTTGTCAAAATATTTAATTTAGCTCAAACTGTATACAGCCAAAGCTAATTTATAGCATATATGCTATATTGGAATGCCAAATTTAGCATTTGAAAATGGCTTTTGGCATTTGAAAATGGCTATTGCCATTTATAAGTGGATTCCTTTTCGAGAATGAGTGTCTTTTGAACTCCTTTTGAAAAAGGGTTTGCCTATCGGGCTAGATTTGAGACTGACAGGGGCTCAATGTAAGCGTTAGCTTCACCTTTATAGAGGTGTTCGGATGGGGCCTATCGGTGAGGCTCGATCACAGAACTAGCCTAATATGAAATTCCTTCTGAGATAGAGTCTGGAGAATATTTTAAAAAAAATCCCATTACCAGCACTTCCAGAATCAGATCTAATTAAAACTCTGTGAAACCAAAACCAAACGGCCCATTCAAGTCCAATAAGAATAGTAAAGGAATCCTGCTTTTGGGCATGCAAGATTTTTACTGGACATACAAAACACTTATCTATGATGGTTTATAAGGGGTGTCTAAAGGGTGGGTTCAGGGTGAGTCAATTACTAAGATACTCTTCAATCATTGGAATTACTAAAATACCCTTTTTTTATAACTAATCCTTAACATAATTAACCCTTAATAAATCAGTTATAAATTAAATCTTTTAATCAAAATTAAATAAATTAAAGAAATCAGTTACACAAAATCAAAACTATTTTTCTTCCCTTCTTCTTCTCTATTCTCTTTGAAGAAAAAAACCCCGATTTCGATTTTCATCACCGTCGATTCGTAAAATTTTAATCGTCGATTACACAGAACTACAAACCTACAACATAGGTTGTACGAAGAATCCTACCGGACACAAGACATCGAAGAATCGAAATGAAGAAGAACAAGAACAAGTTGAAAGAGTGGAACCCGAAATTGAATTAGGAGAAGAAGGAGAAGGTGGAGAAGGAGAATCAAACCTCAACATGTACATTCGAAGGTATTTCCCACTAACCCATATTTTGTTTCCTTGCATTTGATTGAGATTTAGGGGTTAAATCGAATTTTTTTTATGGTTTTTCAATTTCCATGGTGAGTTCGGCTGAAATATTTTGTATGTGTTGAATAGATTATCAGCCGAAC
>JAJJMC010031495.1:789604-815174 GCA_023531435.1 Papaver californicum
TTCAATGTGGCCACCAATATTTGTTAAGTTGAAAGTTCGGATGATTTAATAATTTCTAATTTCAGACGAACAATGTAAGTACCCTTCAAAAATTCACTAGTATAAATGTTCGGCTGAAAAGAAAAAAACTCGGGACAGCTGAACTTATAAATTTCCAATCAAAAAATTAGGTCTTAATTAGTTTTTATATTTTGTGTGTGCTAGGAACCAATGTAAAGGTAAAAAAGGGAACATGGAGGTAACTCCTTCTTCTGCTAAAACACCCGAGCCACAAGGAGGCCGCATCAAAAAAATTGGGAGCCGATAAGAGGGGAACTACGCTTGTAATTCGTGAACCACAACCAGAGATTCAAAGAGAAGAAGAAGAGTCGGAAGAGACAGAAGAAGAAGTACCACAAGAAGATGAACCACAACAACAAAAGCAACAACGAAAAGGAAAAAAGATCCTTGAACCACAATAAAAAAAGCCAGGACAACAACAAGAGCCTACAAGGCGGGATATGGGAAGTCACATTCTAAGTGAGGAGAAACTAATACGTCCTTAGAAGGATAACCTACCCCATGGGATTCCGAAAGATGAAGGAGAGGTCTTGATTGGTTACACCGAGTTTTGGGCGAAGAAAATCTACGAGACTCGTGATCATGAATGAATGGGAGATGAAAGGTGTAGGTCTCTGGGCAGTAATGTTCTTCACATCATCGGGAGTGATAGTCATCTCGCCGAATGGGAGATGAAAGGTGTAAGTCTCTGGGAAGAATCTTTCACAAAACAAAGATGATGTAAATGAATCACATTCACTCTGTGCGTAGTGAATAACTGACCATAAACCCGATGTTGACGAGGTGGAGGCTATAGTACAAACATCGGGTTTATGGTCAGTTATTCTACACACAGAGTGAATGTGATTCATTTACATCATCCTTGTTTTGTGAAAGATTCTGCCCAGAGACCTACACCTTTCATCTCCCATTCGGAGATGACTATCACTCCTGATGATGTGAAGAACATTACTGGCCTCTAAGTTACCGGGAAAAGTGTCGATGCCGACTATTATGAAATGAATTGGGACCAGCTCTATGTATTGGCTGAAGAAAATCTTAGCTGGAGTAAAGGACCGACGGAATTGGAGTTCACACGTGCAAAGAACGATGTGGATAATGTGGATCAAGACCTTTGGCAATGGGGTGAAACCAAGAAAGTTGAAGCAGATCAAGTTGGCTAATTTGAAGAGTTATTTTGAGAAGACAAGGGCGAGAGCTGTAAATGGTTCCTTGGTGTTGGACAATGATATTATCAATCGAACTGCAAGGGCGTACTTGTTGTATACTCTCTGGAGAACTATCTTTCCCGACCTCACAGGAAACAGGGTGAAGGTTGAATATCTCCAACTTTAAGGGATCTAACGACCCTTAACCAGTTCTCTTGGGGAACCACTACCCTTTATTACCTACTAGACAATATTCTAGGTTGATGAGAACAAATATTGGATAGAATTTCAATATTCTTCAGGTAAATTTCTACGATATAAACGTTGTTTGATAATCTAGAATAATATTATTATTAATGTTAGGTTCGTCTGATATAGAACAATGAATTATCATGCGAACAATGTCTAGGAGACCAACCCTTTTCATGTGATTATTAGCCAAATGTTAAGCTTTGACTTCTTTCCTTTGTGACATTTTCGTAGTAATTTGAGAATTTTTCTTATATTGTTGATGTAGGTGTGAGTGTATGATCATTTCCCGAAATTGAATTTGGCTAGTGGATTTGTTTGGAATGATTCATTGCCTACTTCGGCCAAATATGAGTTCAGGAAGTGAAGAAGCATAAAAAGAATGAGGCGTTTGTTAGTTTGAGAGTTAAATTAGACGGTTTGGATGGAAGCGACGTTGGATTTGACCCATACAACAAGAAGGATGAACCCTTCAACGAAGTTTTTCCGGATGCACAAATGGGTGTTGGGATGTACTATGGACCATTGTTTTATCCCGGTGGATTTGTAATATATGATCCTCGCCGAGTACTTCGTCAATTAGGTTGCATCTACACGATCCCGTTGGGGCAAGCTAAGTTTGAGTTGTTACCAAAAGGTTCTTCTAATGTAACTAAGAGCACCACCTCAAATTGGACTCATAGCTACAAACCCAAACCAACCCTTGGGTTTGGAACAAATTGGATGAAAACAAGCTTAATATGGATCTCTTGGAACCTTTAGGGGGGGATCCTCGTAAAGTTATCGAGGGCTACATAGATTGGTATAGGAAAATTTCTCATCCTTTCATCATTAACAAAAAAAGTCAAGCTCGTGCGAATGCTAAGAGGTCAAAGCAAGATGATGTAGAGACGAAGAAAAAGTCCAAGACCATCTCCAATGACATTTCAAAGGCACTTGAGATCATGGTAAGCGGTTCCCTCAATTTATTCTCTTTATTTTTTATAAATACCAAAGTAAGTAGTCCCTCATCTTTGGGTTTTAAATAAAATAAGGTGGCGGAAGGTAGAGAGATGTTGAAGGCAACGAAGGAGAAACTTAGTTGTAAAACACCTATGTCGTATGATGAGCAACTATACGTCTACAACAAATGGGATGGAATCATCAACAAAGGTGTTGGTCCGGAGGAACCAAGGTTGATGAGTAAAATTCCACACCAAGAAGGTGAAGGTTCAAGCCGAGATGGTGCCAAAAGAGGTCGTTGGGGTCGTGGAGGTCGTTCAAGTGGAGGTGGAAGTGGAAGTGGAAGTGGTCGTGGAAGTGAATGAATTCATAACATTCTTAATTTGCAATATTTTAACACTTTATTTTCAGTTTGGTTTAGTTTAAGATCTTTTTATTAGACTATGTTTGGTTTACGACGACGTAAACGTTAATGCTTTCCTTTAGTGGTTTATTAATGAATTAGGATTTCTGAATTAATTATGGGTTTATTGTTAGAGATGAATAACAAAATTGCAGAAGGAACAAGTAAATTTTTTCAGGTTCGGATGAAAATTACATTTTGCGAAACAACCGAACCTTACAAAATTCATGTTCTTTTGAATTTAAGTCAGGTTCGGCTGAAATTTCAAAAAAAATTATTAGCCGACCATATCAAAAGCTGGATTTTTCATAATGTTTTCAGGTTCGGCTGAAAATTATAATTTCACAGATTAGCCGAACTTCAGCAAATACATGGTTCGACTGAAATTGAAAAAGATTATTAGCCAACAGTTCAAAAGAAATAATATGGTTATCAAAGTAAATGTTCGGGTGAAAATTGAAATTTCATAAATCAGACGAACTTCACTGAATCCATGGTTCAGATGAAATTGAAAAACAATTATTAGCCGAACAAAGTTCAAAAGAAAAAATGTGATTATCAGAGTAATGTTCGGCTGAAAACTGTAATTTCATAAATCAGACGAACTTCACTAAATTTATGGTTCAGATGAAACTGAAAAAATGTTATTAGCCGAACATTTCTAAAAATCATACGCATTCCAGGTGGGCAATAAAAAGATGTGTACCAACCTACCTTGCAAATAATTTTTCCTCAAAAGGTTTCTTGCGTTGTAGATAGTGCATATGGTGGACTTGTTATTCCCGTCATCCGCCTTCAATTTTCCAAGAATCTTAATCGTGTCATACGTGCCCGCGATATTTTATCTACTTCCACGAGTTCTTTCGGATTTAACCTTGCAACTTTTGCATGTCCGTGAAGATCTTGTAGACGTGGGTGGTTATGACGATAATCCATGTTCTTATTCATGCTCCAACTTTGTTCATGTTTATTGTAGTTGATAACTATCTTGAAGGGACAATTTGTCTTCTTCGTTTTACTCTTATTCTTTCTCCCGGTTTTTCTCTTATATACAAAACCCTTCTTAACCTTACTTGCGCCTAGCCCACTTCTCTCACAAACCATTTCAAACCGTTCTAATCGGCTTTGTTGTCCGTAAACTAGCACGCAATTAACTTTAATCCATGTTCCTCAGCCCAAGACCTTGCTTCCGGTTTAGATTTCCATGTCTACATGGTTACAAGATAAAGAATAAAGTTAGTAAAGGTATCACTTATACTTACAAAATAAAACCCAAATAAATTTGTTGCCTACCAAATCATTTTGAAAGTGATCTTTATTATCTTCGTGAATAATGAAGTTTGTCGGAGGTTGATCTCCCATTGGTACAAGTTGAGCAATAACGATCTACAAAAATATCACGAGGTTAGATGACCACAAAGAAATTGCACATATGAGTTCGACTGATTCGATAATCAAAATAACAGCCGAACCTTTATAAACCAAAAAAGCGGATGTTTCGATATTCTAATTATCAGCTGAAAATTTGGTCTTCTTTCTTTCTTATATTTCAACTATATGGTTAGGCTGATTCGATAATTTAATTTTCAGCCGAATCTTGACACTTATGTTTTCATTGAATTTTAATTGCAAGGTTCGGCTGAAAATTAATTAGCCGAATAATCCACTGAGGCCAATGAAAAACAAGTTCTTAATGTTCGGATGAATCTAAAACCAATTATCATCCGAACTAAAAACTGTACATTGGCGCCAAATTACAATTACAGAGTTCGGATAATATTTCAAGCTCATTGAACCAGCCGAACTGTTCTTGAGCATATGATTCGGAATCTAGTTTCAGCCGAACTATACCTGGTAAGCCGAACACTTAAAAAAAACATCTTTCGATGAATTGAACCCACAAAAATGAGGTTAAACCTTATCTAAGACCATACATGAGTGTTATTAGCAATGGGTTCCTCAACCATGTATTCATCTTCGGGATTCGGCTCATAAAAATCATCATTTTGAGCTTCAACTTGAGTTTGTATTTGTGTTTGTGTTTGAGAAAAATCATTCTCATAATCCAAAAAATCATCCATATCAGGATCTCCATCGTAGTTAGGGCTGCACAAAAACCCGAAAAACCGATAAAACCGTACCGAACCAACCAAAAAAGACCGAACCGAGCCGAACCAAATATCTAAATGGTGATGAACGGTTACGAAAAAAAAACCGGTTAATTTTGGTTCGGTTTTGGTCCTACCCTAGAACCGAACCAAAAAACCCGAAAAACCCCGATTAATAATAGTCATTGGATTCAGAGGGTTTTTAGCCGTTGATCTCTAACCCTAATATATAAAAAAGAAAAAACCTAGATTTGTTTCATTCTTTCTTCCTGCGCCTCTCTCCAAAATAGTTAAAAAAATGGTTACTACATAATGATAGCTGAAATCCTACCAAAAGGTTTCGTACTCTGTTCATTTGCTAGTGTTTTCTGGATGCTCGTACGGTAGTATAGATTTCCATTTCTCCGGTATACAGTCTGTTTTCCAAAGATGAAAGGATTAGTATAATCATATATAAGCTAACAAGCTGAAGCATTTGAAGTTTCAAACTACTACGTGATATGAGATGTACATCGTAAAAAATTGAGACTGAACGTAGCCAAATATCAACTATTATTCATCCAGATTTTACCAATTAGTTGATAACATGGAACTGAATTTCTGCAAGTCCAACTTACTAGTAGTTAGATCTTACATCGTTTAATTTTAGTGTTCTCGTTTGGTTTATGTTTCTTCTAGTAAAGGTCTAGGAAAAAAATAGTTGAAATGGATTAGGAAGGAATAATGTGTGAATGGAACATGAGTTGGTTGTTTTATTAAAAAAAAAATCTAAAAAAAATCGGTTAAAACCGAACCGAAACCGAAAAAACCGAAACCGAGACGGTTAAAACCGAACCGAACCAAAAAGCTTAATGGTGACACTCGGTTTTCAAAACCGAAAAACCGAGACTCTCGGTTTTTGTAATGGTTAGGGCAAAAACCGAACTGAATCGAGCCATGTGCAGCCCTAATCGTAGTTGACGTGTATTTTCTGAGCTTTACATGATGAAGATTCGTCCTCCTCAATTGAATCATTCATTTTCATCAAAAAACCTAGGTTTTTCTTCACTTCTTCTTCTACTTCTCTTAAACAAAGTTTTTCCCAAAATTAACATTTTTCCTCACTAATTTTAACTTTTAAAATCAAATAATAGATTAACTACTAATCATTATAATTAGCAACTAATAATCAACTATAAGCCTAATCATTGTTTATTAAACACTAATGGTAATATGGGTGTTATGAAAAATCGATGGATAAGGGGCTTTAAGGATTACTACTAATGGCCCTATTTTGTCTCTATATGGTATGCCCCCTTGAAAATCTTGTATGCCCAAAAACAGGATTCTAGCAAAGAGTTCGGCCATATAGTTCGTTTCAATACCCAAGCCTGAACTGATAGCACCTAAGTACATCTTGAATCCCGAGCAACTATGCCTTCCCCAGACGGACCTGGATTGTCTACAGCCGCACCATCACAACACAACAAGACCTCATCTTCATCCGGTGGGTGACAAAAAAAAAATTCAATAAGACAGATAACTTCTCCTCATCTTCTGTTGTGTTTTCAGTTGTATTATTATGATTAAAGCATGCATTTCACTTTGCTTACTCATTCAACTTACATGAATCTTAACTAATGAAGGGTCTGAGCAGGATATGGGGTGGGGACTTTGAATCCCATTCAAAAACAACAACAACAACAATACACTACCCATTACTCGTAATAATTGAAGCAAAGACATACCTATAGGGGACGGGTTCTCCATAGGTTACCTATAACATTATAAGAGATCTTTCTAATAGTTCAAAAAAATGATAATAACCTAAGCAATGCATTTTTAAAATTTTAAGTTCATAGAAACCAACTTAAACCGAAAAATAAAAAAAATAATTAATCCACAAATGACTATACGACTCTTTCCACTTTTTTTTCTTTTTTATTAGGAAATAAGATTTTGTTTAAAATTAAAACTCATTAACATTGTCTTCCTCTATCGAGGATTATCACCAAAGTGGAAAATTACTCCAAATCAAACTCTTAAAGTCAGAACTGTATGCTTCTTTAGCAAATACATCTGCAATATGGTTTGCCTCCCTAGGAATGAAGGTGAATTTCCAATGTTCTATACTATCCAGAAGTTGTCTGCAATCCTGAATAAAGGCATTTGTTGCCCATTGGACTGCGTCCGCCTTCCCCTTAATCGCAGCCACCACATTCCTACAATATCCTTCCAGATGCACATGGGTAAGCTTCATTTCTTTAGCCCAGATTACTGCTTGTAAAGCTCTTATATAGCTCCCACCTGTTCCGCATCAGCTATTGCAACTGGGATTGATCTTGTACCCTTAAATGTACTTGCAAAATTTCTAGAAATTAGTCCAATACCAGCTGACTTCGTATCCTCATAATAGCTAGCATCAAAATTTATTTTTATAAAAGGTGCTTCTGGTCAACTCCATCTCTGCCTCCTATCCATAACATGGATACAACCTTGTTCATTTCTAACTACATTACTGGAAGAATTAACCCAATTCTCTTTATATTTAGTGACCTTACTTACCAGAACAGAAATAATTATTTGCTTACCTTCAAAGACAAGTGTGCACCTGTTTTTCCATAAGTGCCAAAGAGTAATACCTACCAATTGTATATAGTTTTGTTTTGACACACCTGACCCTACATGATTTTCCATCCAGGCTTTAAACCAATCATAAAACCATGTTTTCTCTAATTTTTTAGGCAAGTTTGGTTCCAAAATAAGCCAAATGTCCCTAGCATAAGAACTATCAAATAAAACATACTGCATAGTTTCACCATAATTATTACAGAAATGACACACACTAATACAAGTAGGAACAAACTTATATAGGTTATCTCTAACCGGAAAACACCCATGAACAACTTTCCAAAGAAGCATTAAAACTTTTGGAGGAAGCATCAACTTCCAGAATTTGTTCCATGGGAATTGACTATTAGGAACAGTAGATGTAATTCAAAATAGCATTATAAGCAAACTTAACAGAAAAGAAACCAATAGGACTCTTATTCCATTTAATCATATCCTGACCTGACATAGGTATCCTAATTTGAAGGATGTTCTTCACAGTCTCTTCATCGAAAAGAGCTTTGATTATATCAACCCTCCAAGTCTTGTTGGTATTATCTATTAATTGGTTAACAATTTTGATGTTACTAGAATACATTCTATAGCTAGGGAGAGTACGCATCTAAGGAATCCAATTATGTTTCCATATAGAGAAATGTGTTCCATCACCTATCTCCCAACAATAGTATTTTTTGATAATTTCTAGACCCTCATTAATTCCCTTCTAAATCCAAGAACCATGGATAGAAGAACACACATTAGAGGATCATCATTCACAAAATATTTATGCTTTAATATGGTTGCCCACGGAGCATTAGGCTGTTATCATTCTCCAAGCTAATCTAGTTAGCAAAAGACAAATTAATCAGTTCAGTTTTCTTTATGTTTAGACTACCAAATTTCTTAGGTAAAGAAATATGGTTCTATCTTTTCATATAAACCCCTTTAGTACCATATCCTTACCCTACCAGAAGTTCATTTGGATAGAATCCATTTGCCTTGTTAATCTCTTAAGCATAGGGAAAACCGACAAATAATGGGAGGCTAAGGACCCCAAGATTGTCTGTGTCAGAATGGTCTTACCAGTAGAGTTAATATATTTAGACTTCCAAACCCCTAATCTGTCTTTGAATTTTCCTAACAGTTGCTCAAAACATTCATACTTGTTCCTCTGCAAAAGAAGAGGCACACCAAGATATATATCTTCTAAACCCATCTTTTTAATGCCTAATTTAGTTGCTATGTCATTCTTAGGTCTATTCTCAGTGTTATGACTAAAAGCAATACTTTTCAAAATAAGGACTGACCTGAAAGCTTGCTAAAATTCCTTATTATCTCGTACAAGTTCCTGGCTTCCCTTTTTTGTGTCTTTAAGGAAAATCAAACAGTCATCTACAAAAAAAAAAGATGACTTATGGATGGAGTATCAGGTGTTACCTTGATTCCATCACTACATCAAATTTAACATTTAGCAACAGACTATTTCCGTTGTTGAACGGTCTTGCAACGGCCATTTCCGTTGCAAAACACCCGTTGCATTGTTTTTGCACATCTGTAGAGCCGTTGTTAAACTGAGTCAGCAACGGCTGTTTCATTTTTGCGAATTTTCAGTTTTGCAAAATCAGTTGCTAAATATTTTTATTCTATTGCTAATCTTGGATCTTTTTCCGAATATTCCTATTCGAACTGGATATAGTTGTTCTGGTCAGATTTAGCAACACGCGTGGCCGTTGCTAAATTTTTACAACAAGCAAAAAATATGTTTAAGACTTGTTTGACCTAGCCAAAATCGATTTCCCCCCTAATTTTTCCCTGCAATTACCCAGTTCCCCTATAATACCCTGATTAGCTGATTCATCCAATTTTTCTGATTCAATCATATTCAACATTCTCATAGATAAAAATTCAATTACAATGTCTCATAATTAGGGGTGCACAAAGGTCGGTTCGGTTCGGTTCTTGGTGGAACCCTGTGCCTGTACCTCCACATGGTCGGTTCTCAAATTTTGTACATGTACCCTGTACCCCATACCCTGGGTTCGGTTCCTGTCTTGTACCCTGTACCCTGGGTTCGGTTCCGGGTACGTACCCTGTATCCTGTTTTTTTTTGTTTTTTTTTTTGCATCTAAAATTTAAATATAAATGTAAATTGTTGAAGTAAAAGAGATAGAAAGTTTAAGTGTTGTTATCATTCCAATCTCATTACGAAATGTATACAGTATTAACTTCCATCAAATAAACACGAAAAAGAAGAATAACCAATATAAAGTTAGAATGTAAAGGTTTTAAGGGTTTCATAATGAGATTTAAGAAAGTAAAGATTTCGATAAAATGAATCTAATGAACTTCAAGGATCGAAAGATTCTAGCGCTGGCATAGGACACAATAACTCTGCAACATTCATTAAGAAATAAATATTATATTAAAGATTGAACTAATAACTAGTAAAGAAAATAAAAATAAAAATTAAAAAAAATCACATTACCTTCCTCAACATTAGAGTTATCATCTAGTATATAATCATATAAAAGATCAAGAACAATAGGTTTTAGTAACCAACTTTGTAAAAGATCATGGGGAGGTACAGGTACAGGGTACAGACACAGGGGTAGTACCTGTACCTAGTACCCGGTTGTACTCGGTTCCCATTTTTTGTACCCGTATCCTGTACCTTGTACCCTCGGTTCGGTTCTTTTAGGGTACGGTTCGGTCGGTTCCGGTCGGTTCCTGCACAGCCCTACTCATAATTAACATATAAATAATCTATGTTAAAATTCATCAATGGATGTTGATACAATGTTTAAGTGAATGATTACAAACATAATCTATAACTAGGAAATTGAATACATAATTTGTATGTAGTTCAACCTAGTATATTAGCAGCAACACCCATCTTTCTTAGAAAAAAGAAATAAATAGAGCAGAAACAACATGACATAACTAAAGTTACTTGTTTTCTGCCCCAAGAATAATACTGCCAGCCTTTGCATTTCTATCTGCAACTTCTTTTGCAATCCCATTGGAAATATGCCTCCTTCAAGCTTGCGAACATCAGTGAAATAACTAAGTACCTCAGGTTTCCTTCCATTTATCAGCCAATATGGGAGTATCAATCTGAAAAAAAAAGTAGAAGTTAACATCAGTAGTGAATAAATATCGAGTCCTTCCATCTTTAACCAAAAATTTTCAAAGCAATGTTTACCAATGACATTCATGTAAATACTGCAAGTATGTAAAATCTCAATCAACTTGACAAGTTAGTTAGCCAAGAAAACAAATTATTCTAGAACAACATCAATGGACTCCGCAAAGCTTACAAACTGCTTGAATTATAAGATTCTACGTGACTGATAATTCAGACCAAGTCATGGCATGCTCATCATTTGCTAGTAGAAGAATCAGCTTTTATAAAGTGGTGTTATTCGCCCTACTCAAAGAGAAGCACAGAGTTTGTTTAGGCAGAAAACAAACTTGCAGACTAGCAGTAGAGAAGAAAAGATTCTTATCTTCATTAATGTTGTTGGTAATTGATACAATAGTAGACTTTTGTCAAAGAGGCTTCATCATTGCATTTTTGTATTAAATATAATAAAGATAAAATCATGACGATCATTATGGTTTCAGGATGATATCCAGATGACCCATGTCCCATGCTAAAAGAAATGCTTGAAAAGAGAAACAAAATTCACCTTAAGGTTCCCTATGGAGAAGCCTACCTATATGTGGAGGAATAAGGCAAACATTTTAATAACGGGGGGTGCCCAGTAAGGATTTACTGAACACATCAGCAGGAGACTTAGAGTAATTGGGTAAAAATTTTGGTTTCTTTTCTGGTCTTGGCAACCCAAGAACCAACATTTCTTGAGAACTTAACCTGACCAACTACTGAGTGATGTGATACACCCTCCACAAGGAGAAATTTCTAGGTAAAGCTAAATAACTATCTAAAGAAGTAAACTACTAAGTATGCGACAAGATAACCTACACTGAGCATATCACGAAAGAAGTAGATCAAAGCCTGGTACAAATCTCATCCCTGAAACGTAATTAGTGGAGCTTTATCTATCAAAACAACAGACGTTGTCATAGTTATCGGAACCCTGAAAAGAGGACCACGCCATGGTGCTTTGCAATCTACTCCGTAGAGTTCAAAATAATGTACACCGTTTCTCAGATTGGTAGGACCAACAACAATGCTGGAAGAAAAAACCTCAAGTAAATCTCTCTGAACATGAATAAGATGTGAATATCCAAAAAAAAAACACAGTGCAAAGAAGCAGGAGACTACCATTAAAGAAAATAAAAAAAAATATCGACACACACTAAGTGATACAGTACAAGATTTGTAGTTATATATATGAGGCACCACACATACGTACTGAACTCACTTCAAGTAACTTAAATCAGTCTTTCAATGTAACTCGAGAAAAGGTAAAACAGGAGGCGAAAGGTAATAGATTTGAAAATTCATGATATGATTCATAGCCTAAACAATTGAAAATGTGAAACATCATATACATGCAGCAAATAAAGACACTCCAGACAAGAATGATTCAACTTAATCATGCTAATAACTAATTACTATTGAAGATCCATAATCTTAATAATAATCTTTTTTGGGCAGGAAATCTGTAGAAAGTACATCAAAGTTAAGCTATGCCTCTATAGATACAATTCAAATGCCTCTATAACTAATTATTATTATGCTCCATTATTCTTTTGGAATGCATGATCTCCATTATTTCTAATTCATTTTCCAAGAAAAGCATAATTTTTAACTGCTTAACAAAATCCTTCAGAGGCATTATAGTCCCTTCCAATAGAGCATTAAACATAAGTACATAACCAATGTATGGAGGAAAATTTCATATGCATGCACAGAAAAACAGGCTGGACAAGAAATCCCATACAACATTGCCAGTCGAAGTCTTTGCTTATCTTTTGGCATCTAAGATAAGGTAATTGTCGAGCTATAAGTGCCCATAATTTAAGAAACAAATAGAAACGAGATTATTGGACCCTTGCCATCATTGAATTTCAGAACCCTTGCCATCATTGAAGTAAATTCATGTGCTCATCCAAAGCTGCTCTATTAGGTGCAGAACTTTTGAGAAGGAACAGAAAATATCCCAATTAATATAACCCACACAAATATTGCAATGTGTCAATCATCTTTATATCATGAAGTTGATACACTTACAGGTGAGCCATGCAGAGAACGATTGAATGCTGACAAACTGAAAAATGACCATAACTCAGATATAAGATACAACAATTCTGGCAAATACTTGCGTATACGCTGCACAAACATAATACAGAACATAATGAGCTTTCAATAAAAATCACAGAACCATCAGAACAAAAAAAACATTCCTGCAAATTGGCATAAGATCATGGTGCCTTCAATGGTTCACTTTTACCTGGCGCACAATAGATACCAATATCCCAAGCTTCCATGTTATAAAATCCTTCAGTCCATCTTCACAGATGCGAGCGGTGTGGAAAAGATCAGGCAACACCTTCATGCAAAAACTTTAAGATTCAGTGGGAAACAACCGCACGGGTCATAAATATCGTGAATATGTTATCATTTCATACACGAAAGAAGAAAAGATTCAGCGGGGTTACCTGTATGATAAGTATTGGCAGTATATGATTACTGGTATTCAAAATGTGTGAAAGAAAACTTGGGGTGAGAATTTTATCAAACTGGAACTCGTAGTCAATACTTCGTCAGGTCTTCATATTTGTGTATCCAACAGTAACTGAACGATCAATCTGCACGGAGACCCAAAAGAAAATGAAAGAAAACTAAGTATGGGTTGTCGGTTAGTAAATAACATTAACAAAGCAAACACATAAAAGCATGGAAGTAGCAAATTCAATATTGCAATGAGTATCAGCAACATGACTGGGATTTGTGTGTCAATGAACAAACACCAAATTTCCTTGTATATATGTCTCAATCATCCAATTTTTTATTTTTTTTCCGAAGACAACATATATGTGAATTATGAAGCTAAAGGTCTGCAGCAAAGTGAAGCATTACCTTCATATATCTAAATCTTAAGCCAGCAAAGACTTGTTTCCATTCTTGACGATGAAAAATCCTAGTTATCCTTCCAATATATTCCTGTATCCATGACCACCTTGTTGCAAAGTATGAACCTGAAAGATTCAGGCCAAAAAATTATACAATCATATTACCAATTACTTTGGGGGTGAGTTGGTAGTCACTGACCAGTGGTTTATGTATTAGATTTAAGAAGTTCAACAAGTGAGGGTCTTTTAAGCAAGGATACAATTAAAACCCAACTAATTTAAGGAAACATACCCTAACGCTAACAATTTATTCGATCTTTTCTGGGTTCTTCTAAGATTATGCTCTCAGTTTCAGTTCTTAGTGGCTTGAGCAAGACCCTGAGGTCCCTAAGGTTCATTACTTGTTGCATCACAAACCTAAGAAAACATTAAATTGATTTTTCATCTAAATCAATATCAAAGTACTGCGAATGAACATCATAGAAGCATGAATAACTTGAATCTAACCATAATTAGAGCTAAAAAAAAACCCTAGGGTTTCAAAGGAATCTAACTACTTGCAATAACAAGTAAAATCTAGGGGAAACTATTCATAGGTACAGATCAAATTCACCATAGAAATCTCTCAAAACTATTGAGAAAATGAAGAATCTCAAAGGAAAATGGGGAATTAATTACTTACTTTTTGTTGAATCTCAGGAACTTTAAGAATTTTAACATTCACTTCCCTCTTTCCTCTTTCTACAAGAAAATGAAAGAAAAATCAAAACAGAGAAGATTCTGTTTGATTAAATAGGGTAACCGATTCAGAAGAATCCAAGAGGAATTTAGACCATGATCTCACATTTATCGTACTATTTATTTAGTTCAACTCAGATTAAGAGTTGAGATTTTCAGAGAGAGTGAAACGAGGATTGAGAGAGATCGACAACACAAAAAGAATAAATCGACAGAGATCAAGTCTAAGAAACGAAGATTAAAAGTATGCTATGAAGGTTTTACTTCTTCTGGTCTGTGTAGATCTATGGAGGCTAGTTGATGAATGAAATGAAAGAGGAAGAAGGAAGTATAAGTTAGGGTTTACTTCCTCACACATGTTTGTCGCATAGGTGCAATTGTGGGTGGACTAATCTTTCTTACACAAAAAATCTTAGATATATAGGCGGAAATATAACAGAAAGTGTTGCCAGACACATGAACTACTCGCACACCTAACAGCAACAAGACAAAGCAGTTGCGAATTTAGCAACAACAATAAGCAGCCTATTTATAATGTTTGTGAGAATAATTTTCTATCTCTTCTCCGTCTGTCACTTGTTTCTTGTTGTTCTTGTTTTGAAATTGGCTACGCAGCCTATTTATAATGTTTTGAGACCACACACTTTCCTTGTAAAGTATTGGTAGTTGTGGGGAGATGGAAAAGTGGAGGTTGTGGGAATAACCGTCCACTTTGTCTCTAGGAAGTTTCAGGAAACTTCTTAGACCATGACTCCAGTACTCCAACTTACCACTTACTCTATAAATTTCTTGTCATGGGGTAGTGCTACACCCATGTTGTTATAAACCGTCATACCAAAACCCCATGTTTTATCCCGCAATTGTAATATGATTTGATGTCTCGTAAGAGTTAGTGGGGTCATGGCTTCAAAGCCATGAGCCTTGTTCTAGAATAATGTTTTTAGTAAATTTTATGCCAATTTTGTTAAACATAATGGCTTAAGTAATGGTGATAGCTACAAAGATTGGTGCTAGCATGAATAGAAGAATGACGCAGTAGCAGAGGAGCGTGGCGTGGTAACAATAGAGCGTGGGAGCCAGCAGTGTCCGTGGAAGCAGCGATGGAATATGGGCGAAGCAGTGGACGACAGCAGTGCAGGCGCATGGGCGTAGCAATGGAGCTTGGGCGGGGCGGCAATAGTGAAGCTTGGCGCGACAATGGAGCGTGCGTGTGCAGCGCTGCTGTGGCCCACCTCTTCTAGTGCTGTGACTAGCACTTCTTCGTAGCTTTAGCTTCGCGGCTTTGGTAACTAGCTTCATAGCTTTGGTAGCTCTAGCTTCGTAGCTTTGGTAGCTTTGGTAGCTTTAGCTTTGTAGCTTTGGTAGCTTCGTGGCCTTGGTTGACTTTATTTCTTTTGCCTCCTTTATTATTTTAACGCATTTATGCTAGAAGCCTGGCTAGGGCTTACTAAAGCCTGCATTTGTTGTTGTCACGGCTATTGCCTATATGTTATTGTTTATTAACATTGACTAATGTCATGACCATGATTATGGCCTATTTGAGGTTTTTTAGTTTTGTGAGATTTAATTGTTTGCATTTATGACTAACTTTTTGTACAGTGCATATGGAACACCTTCAAGATATTCAGCCGTGAAAGTTTGCAATCTTGAAATTATGCTTGATGCGACTCTACAATTAGATGGTATGCATCTAATTAGCGCTACTATTCAGATATGGTGTATCCTTTATTCTGAATGTTCGTAATTTTTTGTACAATCAATATATTTTGTTTTATAAAAGTAGTTTGCATGGATGTACATGAAATAACGAGGTTTTTGTTGCAAAAAGCTCTGAAATTTCTCTGGTGCATATATGTGCCAAAGAGCTACAGGGCTAGTTTAGCCAGGAGCTAAATATGCATTCTCAATTCTCTTGCGGAATGTAAGATAGCAGTAATGTCCATAACTCTGATGCTCGTCAGAAATTAACGTATATTTATTTCATGCTTCTGCAGCTAGGCGAAAAACAATATTTCAAGAGGAGTATTACAAATTTCTCCCTTGTCAAATACTCACCATCAACATTAAGTCCCCTGCTTAGCGCGGAACAGTAATGTTTCGTGGTAAGCACTAGATGGTTATTTTTATTTTATTGTTATAAGCAAAATCAAGAAATCAAGAAATTTAGTTGTTGGATATTACCAGAAATTCTGATTTGATGATGCTCCGATGATGTTGAGTAGTCGATGAAGGAGCAATAATTGGTGTAGTAATGCATGTGGGATTATGTAACGTCTGAAGAGTGTAATTTGGTGGGGCGCGGCTGATTTGTATGGTTCAGGGTTCAATAATTGACCCATGTGCAGCACAGGACAATGGTTTTAAATAGGAAACCTTTTTTGACCTAACTTTGGAAACCAATTACTATAAAAGGGATACAAACCCTTATTTCTTTATTTACTTTCCATCACCACCACCGAATTTCTCCCTCTCTCTTTTCCGTCTAGCAGCAACATCAATTTCCCGCCGGTAAGCAGCAACGTTCATCCACCGCCGACGATCTTCTGTCGGATTCCGGCACCGACCAAGTAAAAAAAAAAATTATACGTGAGTGAATACTCACATATCTCTTTTACTCGTGCCCCCCCCCCCCTTTTTTTTTTAGGGTAAGTACTAAATCACTTCTTCAATTATCATTGCTTATTCAACTGTATTAATATGCCACTGATTTGATAATTGTCTTCTTTTGACCATATTTTGTGAGTGAACCCTAATTCCGTAATTTTTGGTTCTGACTGTAGGAATTCTTCATTAACTCCACTGTACCGTTGTTAAAGCTTCAACCTGGTATGCTAGGTTTTATAGCAAATTTTCTTGGTACTTGTATACGGTTGTCCAATTGTTGATGTAGATATTATTTGAACCCGTTGTAGATGTCTGACAATCACGAAGATATTATTGTTACTGGTTCCAGTCACGATGGAAGCGAAAATTCTGATATTATTTTTCAGGATGACGTACCCGACATCCGTGATAGGTTCTTTGATAGTGTTGTCGAAGAAGCTGCTCCTCCTGATTATGTTGGTACTCTTATTCCGAGTATCAATAGCGCTTCTCCACCTCAAAGTGTTTATCCGTAAGGCATTGTCAGGTTTTGTTTGCAGAGAAGAGAATACATGCCTTCGCTTGTTGACTTTAAGATATCCCAAACCTCTTTATCTGAATGGGCAGGATGGTCCAAATTTATGTTGAAGAATCCTCAGGTGAAGTTGGTTTTGGAGAATGCTAAGATATTTCATGTCGGGCGAGTATCCGATACTTTGAAAATTAAAAAAGATATGAAGGGTCTGCTTATATTTTTCTCATGTTGGTGCGGCCCAAATAATTCAGCGGCATGTGCTTGAGGTGAGTTAACAATCACTTTGGAGGATGTGGCTGTCTTGATGCAATTGCCAGTCATTAGTAGTATTCCTGCATTGTCTGAATAGGAGAAGAAGTATGGAACTTGCCTTGTCCGGAAGATGGGGGAATTGCAGAAATCTCGTTGTTGCAATAATTTGAATTATACATCTTGGGTTAACTATTGGTGGAATGGTAGCACAACCACTGATGGTCTTGCTGTTGATCATCCTCTTTGTATTGATGTGTTCCTTGTACTTTGGTTGTCTAGAGATATATTTGAAGATTCTCCTGAAGGTCAAATGAAAGCTCCACTTTTCCCACTTGTTGTTATCCTTGCTAGTAGAAAGACTCATCCTCTTGGTAATTTGTTCTTTGGCACCTTATATACTCATTTAGATATTTTCACTCTTAACATGAAGATTTCCAATGGTTATGCCAAGATAGAATCTTTTATCCATGTTACTTTCATGCAAGCCTGGCTTAGGGAACATTTTCCTGAGCATCAACCAAAGACTAGACCTGTTTTTTCCAAGTGAAGGGACGGAGTATGCTAGAATACTTCGTTGGAGTAAGAAGAAACCTTCCCTTGTTAGTCTTATCAGTTTGATGGATAACGAGAAGAAAGTGAATTTCAGACCTTGGAGTTCGAAGCTACCTCAGGTGATTCCATCGGGGACTTTTGCTGAGAGGTCCGATGAGATATTTTACAGTAAAATTCATAACCCTTTATCCATATATTTTTTATGATAGCTAATTTATTCTTGTTTAATTAGTTATTGATTAGTTGTTAGTTAATATCTGAGAAAAATATGTTTTTTATCAGATAGTTTTTTCGTCACCAGGAAGAGTACGTGAATGAGGAGATAGAGTGCCATCAACGTACATATCAAAATCGTGACCCTCAAGAATAGGTAAAACTGAGTGCGCCATAAAAGATAGTTAGTACTATCCAATTTGATACTAATAAGGTGCTGAATTTTAGTAATATTGATAGGGTTAGATGAATAGGAAGTGTCTGCATCATCAGTGGAAGCACAAAAGAAAGAAAAAGAGGCTGCATGGTGTTGTCCCTCATCATACAGATGTGATCCTAAGTACGCAAATGAATCGATGTGTATTCACTGGATAGGACAAGGTGCCACACCATGGAACTTTACAACTATTGCAGTGGTTTCTTCAACTTTTAGCAACAATTTCTTCATCTTCTTCACGTGCAGAAACTTGTTTTCAGTCCCTTCAAATTGTTGTTGCTGATGGAAGTATGCATTTGGTTTCAAAATCAACCAACACAAAGTTCTTAAAATTCAGCAATGTTCTGCCCTCCTTTGTCGAGGGTGAAGAAAATATAGTAGCAGACCACTTGTCTAGGCTTGTTGTTGATTTTCCCGATGATTCTTCACCTGTGAGAGATAGTTTTCTTGATGAACAACTTTTCGTTGTTTCCCAATTACCTTGGTTTGCGAATATAATGAATTATCTTGCAGGAAAGTATCTCTCCAAAAAGAGTTTCTTCAAACCATTCCAAGTTGTGACACTGCCAGAAGGTAAATAGTACAACCATTCCTTAGCAGTGTCCATCAAGGATAAAACTCTATTTTCTCATACAACTCCTCCCAGCAACCAACATACCTGGTTGTTCCCATTCCCAATGTTTTTTCCTTGAGGTATATTATTATTAATGTAAAATACACAAGTGGAAGTGGGTTTAGTTCAACTAATCAGGCTCTCCGTGGGGGGTTGGGCTCTTTAATTGCTGCGCTGGATAACCTTCCTTGCCTGAGATTTTACTCGGAAGCCCATTTCCATTCGCCACATTTACCCCATATATGCATTTCCTGCTCTGTTTTTGTAAATGGATGTGTAATCAGATAATGTCTATGATTTATTCAGATGTAGAATAATGTATGTTTTGTTGTAAGAATGTGTTCATATCGTAGTTGAATTTGAACCTGTAATAATCAAGTAGTGGTACTAACATTCTAGGGTATCTCTTATCTTCGACGATTGCTTTAGTAGGATTAAATATATCAGGTATTTATTTCGCACATTTTTTTAAACTTCGGTTAGGAATTAGAGGGTGTGGAGCTCGAGGAACGACCACCATGACCACTATCCTCGAGATCTATAACCAAGAGGTGTATTGACAAGAAGATGGAGTGGAGATATCGAAAGGAAGGACGTCAACAAATGATACATGATTATTTTATTAACAGAAGTGTGTACTCTGATGAAGATTTTCAACATCGCTTCCAGATAGAAAATTACTTTTCGATTTCTAGAAGTAAAAAGTAAAAAGTAAATTCGGGAATATATTTTCAGAATGACTAATAAAAGCACTTCTATTTCTAGTAGTGGTATCCAAATACCATCTAATTTATTTGGATACACACCCAAAGCAGGAGTACTTTCCTTTCATCTATAATATGTACATCGGTTAACATATTGTACGTTATTTATGATTTCTGCCGAGCAAAGAGTGATACGCTAAAAATATTGAGGTAACTAGTATTTTTCTCATATCAATTTCGGTTTGGAATAGATTAGGTAGTAGAGTCTTAGATTTTTCCAAGTTATTCAAGAATGAAGAATTGAAGATCACATGAAATCATCAATTTGAAGAACATCATCTAGGTTAGTAACAAAGACTGGTTTTTCCTTGCTTATATCAAGATGAAAACCGAACGGCTTGAAAATATCGTCATAGAAAATCAGTTCTCCTAATACTGTTTCTTACAGTTTTACGGCTTATATTCTCCACGTAGTAGATTTTAACTTCCGGTTAAAATATTTTAAAATTAAAAAAATGTTAGTGTTACATCATAATCGGTAGTTATGTGTGATTATTGTCTCTCGATTAAATTTTCCTTAAAACCTTTGATTTCTCTTTACCTAATCGGTAGAAGTCATTTTTTGTTATCAAGATTAGGATAACAAACATAGTCCGTGTGACTAAAGCAATTGAGACTGTAATATAAAATTTAAATTATATGATATAGGATATTTGAATTACATGAAAACCACATATGTGTGCATAATAATGTTAGTAAAATACCCTCTCAAATTCTGATGGGTATTTTTCTAACATTATTATGCACCAAGAGGTGTATTGACAAGAAGATGGACGTAGAGATATCGAGACGAAGGATATCAACAAATGATACATGATTATTTTATTAATAGAAGTATGTACTTTGATTAAGATTTTCAACATCACTTCCACATAGAAATTACTTCTCGATTTCTAGAAGTAAAAAGTAAAAAGTAAATTCGGGAACATATTTTCAGATTGACTAATATAAGCACTTCTATTTCTAGTAGTGGTATCCAAATACCCTCTAATTTATTTGGATACACAACCAAAGCAGGAGTACTTTCCTTTCATCTATAATCTATACATCGGTTAACATACTGTTGGTTATCTAGGATTTCTGCCGAGCAAAGAGTGATACGCTACAAATATTGAAGGTAACTGGTGTTCTTCTTCATGTCAATTTCGGTTTGGAATAGATTAGGTAGTAGAGTCTTAGAATTTTCCAAGTTATTTAAGAAGAAGAAGAATTGAAGATCACATGAGAACATCAATTTGAAGAACATTATCTAGGTTAGTAACAAAGACTGGTCTTTCCTTGCTTATATCAAGATGAGAACGGGACGGCTTGAAAATATCGTCAGAGAAAATCAGTTCTCCTAACACTGTTTCTTACAGTTTTACGGCTTATATTCTCCATGTAGTAGCTGTTAACTTCCGATTAAAATATTTTGAAATTGAAAAAATGTTAGTGCTACATCATAATCGGTAGTTATGTGTGATTATTGTCTCTTGATTAAATTTTCCTTAAAACCTTTGATTTCTCTTTACCTAATCGGTAGAAGTCATTTCTTGTTATCAAGATTTAGGATAACAAACATAGTCTGTGTGACTAAAGCAATTGAGATCGTAATATAAAATTTAAATTATATGATATATGATATTTGAATTACATGACAATCACATATGTGTGCATAATAATGTTAGAAAAATACCCTTCAGAATTTGAGGGGACCATCCCCCCTATTTTGCTAAGGTTATTAGGAAGTAATTCCTCCCCCCCTATCCATATATTTTATTAATGGCTAAAATACTCTTACTTAATTAGAAGTTAATAATTAAGGTTAGATTAATTAGTTGATTGTTAATTTTTCCACTCACACCAATTCTTTCCGTAGAGATTTTTGATGTGTGGGGAATTGATTTTATGGGCCCTTTTTTCAATTCAAATGGAAAACTTTATATACTTCTTGTTGTGGATTATGTTTAGAAATGGGTGGAAGCTAAAGCCACCCCTATTAATGATTTTCAACTTGTTTATGAGTTTGTAAAGGAATATATTTTCACTAGACATGGAACGCTCCGTGTGAACTTGTGCTTCACGAATCCCAAGTTAAGTCTTTCAAAGTCGTACCTTAGATCTCGAAGATCCTTAGGTATTTAGAGGATAAAATTTGCAATAAGATACACAAGTGTGTAGGTATTAAGTTTTTTAGTGTTGTTGTCTGCATCATCAATTTAGTGATTGATTGATCATCCAGTACTTCTACGAGGGACTTTAAGAAAGTGATAGGAATCTTCTCGACGTTGCAGGTGATAGTGCACTAGTGAACAAAACAATAGCTCAAGGTAGAGAGTTAACGCGAAGCGAGAAAACGTCAAGAAAAGATGGATCGCCAGTTGAAAAAGACCAAAGAGAAAGATGCTAACAGAAGTTTTGAAGGAATTAAAGAACATGCGATCCATGATTCTCCAAGATATCATTTAAGAGGACCTCCTGAAAATCAATGATACATTGTTCTATACAAAATTTGAGTATATCCACCACAACAACTGACTCACCAATCATACCACTCGAGCAGCCGAATAGAAGCCTTAACTTGATTTGTGAAAGGTTCATAAAGTATGCGGGGAAATAGGAAAACAATTCCAAGGAAACCAACAAATATGGGCAAAGAAAAAGAAGAGCTAAAACTTCAAGAAAATAAATGCCAATGTCCTTTTGAATTGAGAAGTACCAATGTGGATGAAGTCAATTGGACTGTACGTCTAAAGAATAAGCGAGAAAATCGCAAGGGAATCATATGATGTTTGGACAACCCTTCTAGCATTTTGATAATTACTGGGTAAAGTGGTCTTCCACGCTCTCTTTCGAGGTTTCTCTCGAGATATCAGCATTTATGTTTTGCTTGAATGTATTTTTAAATTCTTAACTTCGTTTCCATTGGTGTATAGTTTTTACTTCGCTTTTTCAAAAAGGTTGCTAAATATAGTGCTTTATAATAGACACATTTTTGTGTCTAAATTGCGCTCGATTATCTATTTTGATAGTGTTCGATTTTGTACTCTTTATGGTTTTTTATGTCTTTGTAGGTATTTTTGAGAAATAAACATTTGCGGAAAAATCGGTTTGAATAATGATAAAGGCACCCAACTCTTGGATTGGGGGCACCCCCTTCTTTGAATTTGAAACCGAAAATGGCGGGAAAAAGAAAGCTACGTGAGAAAACTTCTGTATTGATTTGTATTCGAGTTTTAAGGGATTCTAAATGTGTACTTGGTATCTCAAAGTAATTCAACAATCTAAACAACATTAATACACGTCACAAGACGCGTTTCAGCCGGAAAAATTTCCACACAGGGATGAATCGAGCCAGAAACAGAGTTGTATTCTGTTTGGGATTTGCACGTAAGTTTGAGAGTGATTTGGACTTGTTCTTTGGGTCCTTATCTTTTCACAAGACCTATTAGGGTTTACTAACCCTATATATATCGAAGAGAAGAGAGGAAATCACAAGTGGGAAACCACCGAAAGTTGACAGGAAAAAAAAGTTTCTGCTGCGAAGAAGAAGAACCTGAAGCACATAAGGCGCTCCAGAAGTGTCGCTGATAGTGTCGGTGAAACAGTCGCATACGCAGTTGCTGAAGCACACTTATTCCTGAAGCACTTCAAGTCCGTCTTTCTTTCATGTTCTCTTTTCCTTCGTCTGTAACACAGAGAACACTTCTCTGTAACGCTTATAAGCGTATCAAATCACATGTGTTACTCCTTTTTCACCATTGTAAGCACCTTTTGAGCAACGAAAGTCTATTTTGAGTGTGTTTCCTATACAATGAGCTAATCATCATCACTGGGGCGATGGAGGAAGATATTTATCCAATAATTAAGTGGTAACTTCTATTTTAACTATTATTTACAATTCTTTTATTATTAATTGCTTTGAATTAAATTGGAAGAAAAGTTTTTCTTAAATAATTGTGTTTTCTTCTGATGGGTCATACTTGGTTTTTAAACTCTTGATGTCTCATGCTCTTGATTAACAATTATTCTTTCAAAAACCTATCTTTGGCATATTTAGATTAAATTGAAAATAAGAATTGTTAGATGTTATCACTGAAGTATTGTTGAATGGTGGAATCTTAAGACCTAGTTTTTCTTCATCCATTTTAAAATCAAATTGTTTTAATTCTCTTTATTTTGTGTTATTAAAAATTAGGTCTAGAAATTAAATCTTCACAAGTCCGAGAATCGAACCTATTTTACCACTATAAAAAATCACCTCAATTTTTGGTGCCGCCGACACGGACTTGTTTTTAGGTTTAGAGTTTTAGATTTATTTTTAGGTTTGTATTTTTAGGTTTGTATTTTTATTTTTAGTTTTTTTTATTTTTTATTTTGTTCTATTTTACGTTTCTTTGGGTATTTCTCTTTTTACTACGGGTTTGGATCTTGGATTGAAAGGAAATAAAGCGAAAGACTTTGGTGATTAAAGACTTGAAGTTAAAGTTAAGGACTTGGAATTAAAAGTTAAAGCTTAAAGAACGGAGAAGAAGACAAAGACTTTTATTTTTAGATTTTATTTTTATTAATTAGATTTATTTTCTTTAGATTTTATTTAGAAAATTGTATTAGGAATTTTTATTATTTATGTAATTTTTCTTTTATTTTTGGACACTTTTTGGACTTTATTTTGGACTTTGGACATTTTATTATTTTTAAACCCTACGGAAGGGTAATTTAAATATAAACTGCTACAGGGAAAGACGACAATTACGATATTGTCTCGGCCCCTCGGGTTCGCACACAGACACAGGAATCGGTGGCCCGAGTCGACTACAACCGATTAATCCCCCGTCTGGTACGGGAGGTAAGACTCGATCAAACCACGAATCCCCTGTAAGTGGGTTTACTGTATTCCTTCGTATGCATATATGTTCAGGAATTGAATGCGGACTTATTTTTCTAGTAAAGGGCAAGAACTGGCCATACAAGATAAGAACTCGGATTTCATCACCGTTTCCTTCTTGCCCGCTTTAGGAACACGTTACCAAACGCGAACCTAAACCTTAAAATTTTGACTAGAAAGAGACCGATAGGGTAACGAGCTTATAGGAAACTCGTTCAAAAGGACTGTACTGGTTACTTTATTAGCCGAACTCAAAGTTCAGGAAGATTATTTTAAGTTGATTAGAGCCGCCTTGTGATGTAGTTTTAAAAGTGGTAAATAAGTTGTTTGATTCTCGAACTTGTGAAGGTAATGATTTTAGAAAATAATGGACTTAATCTAATTAAATAAAAATCAGGAAAATAAACTAGAGATGATTTTTAGAAAATATGGAGAAAACCAGGAATCAGGAATCAGTTATTTCCAACAATTTATGTGATTAATCATGCAATTCTTTTAAATAAATTAAGCTCAACTATTGCCAAAATAGGTTTTTATGCAAACAAGCAGAGGTAAATCACAAGCATGGGACATCATAGGTTGTCAACCCAGCATGACCCATCAAACAAAAACACCACTACTGAATGAAAACCGTTTTTCTATTTCGAAACTATGCAATTTTAACAAGTAAAGAATTGTAAATAATTAATTAAAAA
>JAJJMC010031495.1:851094-892752 GCA_023531435.1 Papaver californicum
CTCACTAGAAATTAAGGTGCAATTCAGACACTAAAATGTGTCTATCAGTGATATGCGTAGAATCCATACTATTGGCGAAACATGGCGAAGATGATGTTAATAAGCATGACCATTATTGTAATGAAAAATGGGCTTCTTATGTTGGACCGAATGGGTGGAATGATGCTTATAAATTAATGTTGAGAGTTTGGCTGGAACTGGGTAGAAGAGGAAATGTGGAGATTTAGTTTTAGTGCTAGTTGATCTTGGAGTTCTAGGTCTCTTTTGATTTTGTACTGTAAGGTGGACTTGTTTTGGGGAGTTTTAAAAGTGAATCTCGTTCAGGACTGGTCAGATAGAAAGATAGATGGCTCAGTCAAAGTAAAAGAAAGAAAAGGAAGAGAGGGGACGCGTCAGGTTGTCAAGTTGTTGTTGTAAATGGGTCAGGCGGATGATGGTAAAGATGCCACTAGAGGTCTTCCAAATTTGGTCTCCCATCCGTAGGTGCTGATGTGGCGCCTCCCACCACCCTAGGATTTAAGGGGGGTGCTCTTTTGAATGAATTTTTGGGTCCCATCTGGAGAAAAATTCTAGAAATAAAGCCTTGGTTTACATCGGGAGATAATTTTTGGAAGCCCTTTAGTATTTTCCTGATGGTAATTAGACGTTGTTGGTGAGAACTTTTCTTGGGTTTCCGTTTTGAGTCTGCTAAAGTAAAAGAGAGTGGGACCTAGATAGATCATAATGTCATAGAGAAAGGTATAAAAGGGGAAATATTGGATGGGTTCGGTGGAGGTTGGAGTTCTGTACGGAGGAGTTCTTTTGGAGTTTCTGGTTCTGAAGGGATGGGGTTGGTGGCGTAGACTGGTTGGAGGAAAATGAGAAAGGCACTGAAAACAAGAACAGATCAGAAGAATACAAAAACTCAGAAGTCCATGAGACATTAAAGAAGGGTTTAATTATTTACTTTTCCTCTCTATTTTGCTAATTTATTTTAATGTATTTTGAGAAATCTATTACCATGTCTTGCTAAACTTTGCAGCTAGGGTTTTAGGTGAAAACTAATTTAATTATGGAAAACTCATAAATAAATGGTTTAAATGTTTAGTGATTTATCTTTTTTATTTGCTTGATTAATTATTACATAAATAGTGGAATTGATCATATATGCTTTCCGTTTGATATGTCGTGCTTGGATTAGATTCTTTGACGGTGTATGACTACAAAAATTGATATTTGATTCTTTGAAACTATATGTTGGTTAGATATATCCACTGATTGTTTATGGTTTTAAATTGATATGCCATGCTTGTAACATTTGATGGGATATACTTTTCGACTGATAAGCAATTCTTTAGAAAAGTCAAATTGGAAGCGAAGAAAATTACAGTTGTGAAACGATTATTTTGGAGATTAGATGTGAGTTCTATATATCAAATTAGTAAAAACCGAAAAACCCTAGTGCCCTCTTTACTTGATCACATTGTATATATTTGCTAGTTTATTTTATTATTTTCTCATTTATTTGCATTTCCAAAAATCCAAAAACATAAAAGTATCATCCTTGATTCGTAAATTAGGAATATTAATTGCATTATTTCCACCGCTCCCTGTGGGTTCGACCCGTATTTTCCGCTTCTATATTGTAGACGTCGTGCGATTGCGGTTATTATTATATAGGTATTCCGAAATCCTATCAATTTTTGGCGCCGCTGCCGGGGAATGGTTGTGGAATATATTTTAATTAGTATTTTTGATTTTCTAATCATAGTTTAGGTTTTTATTCTATTTTTATTTATTTATTTTACAATATTTTTATTTTTATTTTATCTTTAGTATTTTTAGTTCTTTTTGACTAGTTTTGTGTTTTAGAATTTTGTTTCAGGTACTTTTGGGGTTGCTCCTGGTCGTCTAGCTCAACAACATTCGTCTGCTGCAAAATACTCACGAATTTATTGCTTGTGAGTTATATATTGAACGATTTGAACAAGTTGGACACTCATTATCCTAAATTGTGAATGTTGATACGAGGTACTAGTACTTCTTTTCGAAGTGGGGAAATACTTAGTTGAGTTCTTTGAACTCTTCCGTTCCAATTATAAGAGTAATAACAATTTTTAGTTTTCTTTTGTGGTGTGATTTATGGAATGAATGAATTGGTGATTGCTTGTTTGTTTACTTCCTGAATTTGCACCAATTTTATTTTGTATAAATTTTTGTTTTTATTTTTTTTGTATTATGGTTTCCAGTGATTTGGCTTCTTTTATAGCTTTTTGGAATCTTACCAAAATAGCCGAGACAGAGGAGTCATCTAATAGTTCACCTGAGGAGTATGCATATGCACCTTCTCATTATCAGGAACCTATTAGAACCGAGTGTGTAAATAATGATTGGAATTATTCTCATAGGTATGATCATTCCGGACCTTGTGAAAGTTATGATCAATACCAACCAGGTTATGAGTCACATTATAACGATTCCAATTATTATTCACACACATATGAGAGAGATAATCAATTGTACAATGAACCATCTGTGTCATTCTTATCTAGGATGGAGCAATATAATCATGAGTTGGTTAAATCAACTGAACAGTTGAGTCATATGGCCAAACAAACTGAGTTATTTGCAATTGAATGTGCAAAAAAAATTGCTTATAATAATACAGTAATTGTTGATTCTATGCAACCATTAAAGGATTGTCATCTATATGATGATTCAAGTTCTGATTTTTCTCATATTGATGACACTAATAATGAAATTGTTGTAGATGATGAATCAATATGCTTTGAGGATGATGATGAACTTGACACTAGTAGTGATTTTAGGAATAATGATGTCGGTGTAACATCTGAATCTATTGTATCTTATCCAACTCATGATCATATTACTGATTATTTTCCTATTCAAAAGGACGAGAGTTGTATTAAAGACACTATTTATTCAGATAATGATAATTTAGAAGAACTTGTTTATACAGAAGATATTATTGTTGAGTCTACTAACGAGATAGTAGACGTTCATAATGAGATACCTTCTAGTCATTTGAATTGTTAGGTCACCTGGTTGTAGATGATAATGAGTCGATTATTCATGATATTGTTGATGCATTATGCCCATCTTTCGGTGATTCATCTTGTGATTCTATGAATGTTTATTGGATGTTGAACATATTGATACTGGTCAAATAACTTGCACCGATGAATTTGAACATGTATCTGTTTGCATATCTTATTTTGCTGACTCCGAAGATCCTATGCTTGTTGATATTTTCAATGCATTGTGTCTCCCAATATTTAATAAGAGTAACTCAACAACAGAAGTTATTTCCGCGGACTTAGAACCAGATTTAGGAGTTACTGTTTTTAGTGAATTCGAACCACTAGATGCATGTTTAGATCATTGTGTTGAGTTTGATGATCCGGTACCTTTTGACATTGTCGATTCATTGCTTACTCTGATTTCTAGTGAAGATAATCTGTCGACCGAATATATTTCATCTAATTTAGAACCTGATTTAGAGAGTACACCCCTAATTGAAACTAATTTACAATCTGCATTTATGGTTCATGTGAGTGATTTACTTATCTCGACTTTGCATGACACGATGACAAAGAATTTTTTTTCAGGGGGAATGAATTTACACATCTTTTTGGAGGTTTATAGTGTTTGTAGGTTTATATTTGCAGATGACCTGATTTGTTGGATTGATCCCCAACTTTTCAGACTCAATATATATGCTTGTCAGTTTACTTTGGTGTATCATCATATTGTTTGAGATTCTTTACATGCACAAGCAGAAATACAAAGATTATGCTTTATGGGAGTCAACCCATATGATTTTGCTTCATGGGAGTCAACCCAACAGATTTATTTTCTTTAATCTATCTTTTATTTATTGCATCACATTCTAGGTTGCACGGTTTGAGACATTGAGGACAATGTTAAATTTATGTTTGGGGGTAGAGTTTCCGAAAAATTGATGTCAATAATGAAACTCCAAAATTTAGAAACTTGTGAACAATTCAGGATAACACTAACCATTCTAGGTAGATGAAACATAGCTCTTATTTATAGGAATTGGTGTGCCCAGCTAAATGGTCTATTCATATCTGGATGCACTCAGATGTCGAAATAACATGATAATCATTGAACAAGCATATCTCAGAATCATCATAATCATAACACCTTTTGTTTTTATTTTTACAATTTTTATGTTTCTCTAAGTGATTTGGTGGGGCACCAACATCGCCTTGTTATCGGCGCCAGGATGAAGTAGAGTGTTTGAGATCAAGCCATATTATTGTATTTTATTTAGACCATTATTCAGACCATAAAAAAAATAAAAATAAATAAATAATTGTTTTATTTTTAATAAATCGACCGATGGGGCCCTTGTTTATACCAGCTGAGTCGATATTAGTTTAAGGATTAAGACCAGTAGGAGCGTATCTCAATTCATTAGCATTCATCCTGGCACTGACCTTCAGACAGATATGGGAAACACCATTCACCTTAGTCAACATATGCACTATTCATCACTTCCGTATATATCTTTTAATCTATCCTTGTGTTTGAATTTGATTGATTTCGAGCAATGTGAATGTTGACATTTTTTATCCAGTTTTGGATGTTCAATGATTATTTAAGTAGAGTTTTGCATTCTTATATGAATTTTAGTACACTGAGTGCAAACTTGTGTACAACAATTGGATTCATACAGGGTAATGATTCTTATAGCCAAAGAATTTTGTAGCCAACTAAATAGCTTGTTTAGTGTCTATCCTCAATCGTTCACAAGTAGCTAGAAGTTGGAGTAAAGCTTTTGTGGGTATACCTCTTGTAAACCCTCACGAGACAAAACTCGTCCGCTAATGCCACTTAGGGGTTTAAAGGCTTGTTACTATGCTAAATGTAGTTGCGATTCCTACGAAAGTGAGTTAGGATATTTATTTTATTCTTAGATTAGTTTTGCTCGAGGACTAGCAAATATATAGGTTTGGGGGTATTTGATAAGCACTTAACTTATACATTTTTGCCGTTTTATCTATATTTTATAGTTACCCTTTTTATATTAATTTTAGTATTTTTATGTTATTTTAGGTGATATGCGTAAAATCCAAACTATTGGCGAAACATGGCAAAGATGATGTTAATAAGCATGACAACTATTGTAATGAAAAATGAGCTGCTTATGCTGGACCGAATGGGTGGAATGATGCTTATAAATTAATGTTGAGAGTTTGGCTGGAACTGGGTAGAAGAAGAAATGTGGAGATTTAGTTTTAGTGCTAGTTGGTCTTGTAGTTCTGGGTCTCTTTTGATTTTGTACGGTAAGGTGGACTTGTTTTTGGGAGTTTTAAAAGTGGAGCTCGGTCCGGACTGGTCTATTAGAAAGAGGCATGGCTTGGTCAAACTAAAAGAAAGAAAAGAAAGAAAGAGGACACGTTAGGTTGTCAGGTTGTTGTTGTAAATGGATCAGGCGGATGATGGTAATTAGACGTGGCTGGTGAGAACTTTTCTTGGGTTTCCGTTTTGAGTCTGACAAAGTAAAAGTGAGTGGGACCTAGATAGATCACGTGGTCATAAAGAAAGGTATAAAAGGGGAAATATTGGATGGGTTCGGTGTAGGTTGGAGTTCTGGACGGAGGAGTTCTTTTGGAGTTTCTGGTTCTGAAGGGATGGGGTTGGTGGCGTAGACTGGCTGGAGGAAAATGAGAAAGGCACTGAAAACAAGAACATATCAGAAGAATAGAAAAACTCAGAAGTCCATGAGACATTAAAGAAGGGTTTAATTATTTATTTTTCCTCTCTATTTTGTTAATTTATTTTAATGTATTTTGAGAAATCTATTACCATGTCTTGCTAAACTTTGTAGCTAGGGTTTTAGGTGAAAACTAATTTAATTATGAAAAACTCATAAATAAATGGTTTAAATGTTTAGTGATTTATCTTTTTTATTTGTTTGATTAATTATTACGTAAATATTGGAATTGATCATATATGCTTTCCGTTTGATATGTCATGCTTGGATTAGATTCTTTGACGGTGTATGATTACAAATTGATATTTGATTCTTTGAAACTATATATTGGTTAGATAGATCCACTGATTGTTTATGGTTTTAAATTGATATGCCATGCTTGTAACATTTGATGGGATATACTTTTCGACTGATAAGCAATTCTTTAGAAATGTCAACTTGGAAGCGAATGAAATTACAGTTGTGAAACGATTATTTTGGAGATTAGATGTGAGTTCTATATATCAAATTAGTGAAAACCAAAAACCCGAGTGCCCTCTCTACTTGATCACATTGTATATTTTTGCTATTTATTTTATTATTTTCTTGTTCATTTGCATTTCCAAAAATCAAAAAACATAAAAGTATCATCCTTGATTCGTAAATTAGGAGTATTAATTACATTATTTCCACCTCTCTCTGTGGGTTCGACTCATATTTGCCGCTTCTACATTGTAGACGTTTTGCGATTGCGGTTATTATTATATAGGTATTCCAAAATCCTATCAGTATTGTGACTAGCACTTTTCTATAGCTTGAGCTTCGCAGCTTTGGTAGCTCTAGATTCGTAGCTTTGGTAGCTTCGTGGCCTTGGTAGCTCTAGCTTCGTAGCTTTGGTAGTTTTGTGGCCTTTGTTGACTTTACTGCTTTTGTCTCCTTTATTATTTTGACACATTTGTGCTAGAAGCGTGGCCAGGGATTACTAAAGCTTGCATTTGTTGTTGTCAGGGATATTGCCTATATGTTATTATTTATTGACATTGACTAATGCCATGACCATGATTATGGCCTATTTGGGGTTTCTCATTCTTGTGAGATTTTATTGTTTGGCATTTATGCCTAACTTTTGTGCAGTGCATACAGAACACCTTCAAGAGATTCAGCCGTGGAAGTTTGCAATTATACTTGATGTGACTCTGCAATTAGATGGTATGCATTTAATTAGCGTTACTATTCAGATATGGTGTATCCTTTATTCTGAATGTTCATAATTTTTTGTACAATCAGTATATTTTATTTTATACAAGTAGTTTGCATGGATGCACATAAAGTAACGAGGTTTTTGTTGAACAAAGCTCTGAAATTTCTATGGTGCATAATGTGCCAAAGAGCTACAGGGCTAGTTTATCCAGGAGCTTAATATGCATTCTCAATTCTCTTGCAGAATATAAGATAGCAGTAATGTTCATAACTCTGATTCTCGTCAGAAATTGAAGTATATTTATTTCATGCTTCCGCAACTAGGCGAAAAACAACATTTCAAGAGGAGTATTACAATTTTTTCCCTTGTCAAAACTCACCATCAACACTCACTCTCATTATGCTTGATCACAAAACATTTTGGACAAATTTTTCTTGGTTGCTTATCATAGTGGTATCGAATCCACACCTCCTCCTTAGCCGTTATGAGCAGCCAAATACCCCTCTTAGAGGCTTGCTCAAATCAACTTCAAAATAAGCTTGTATTTGTTTTCCAATTCTCGATTTCATATTTTAGACTTTTTCTCAACTTTCTTTCCGATATCTCCACACATTTTATTGAAAATATAGTCATCCAGGTGCTCAAGATTTTTGAATTGCAAATTAAAAACTTGATGTGTGAATTGGTAGTCTGGCAAATTACTAGAGGTGTATATCTTTAGTACCATAAGATATCCAAGTACTTTCCATGGGTCTTTTTCCAGTACCTCCTTCATATCATTATCACTACCAAACTTGAACACAAAAAGATTTGTTCCCATGGACTTAATCTCTATATTTTTGTACTTCCTCCATAACGATAAAATGTCACTATTTATCTCTAAAAGATCCAGTTCATCATCCACAATAATTATTCCTATCAAACTATTTGACCACTTGTTGCAGCAACATCAATCTCCTCTTCTGAAATTAAAGATCTTCTGGTTGGTTTTGGTACTCTTCCAATGGTTGTACCTTTCATTTGTTCCGTAATAATGTCTAACTACAATTGGGAGCTAGAAGCCATGATACAACTGATAGTTTTAGCTTTTGGTTTAATGCAAATAATTTCTAGCAATAAAAACAAAAAATTAGGTTTTCCTCTTTTGTATACAGGATAAATCTTCTTTGAATACGAATGACTATATCTTTGGTAACTGACAGATATTTTCTCTAGAAAATATTGCTTTAACCTAGGGGGATAAATTCAAAAATTTGAATTAACTTGAATTACGCTCCAGAGTTAGGTAAAATTCTATAGTTGCCCTCTTTATTAAGATCTTTGAATCTGGAATAGATCATGGAGTATTTTGCTTCGACTCTTCTAAGAGAGGGGTTCCGAACATAATAGAGATTGAAGGAATTCTGATAAGTGAAGATGATCACACAGCTCAAAAATATTGCCAAAAGCACCACTGCTAGGAAGGTAACACATCTCTAATTGTAGAACTTCATGATTTCAACACATGAGACAAAGATAAACACCACTGTTTGGAGGTAGATGAACCAAAGCACAACTGCTACCGGGACCACAAGTGGTAATACTTGTTTTGGGAAACAACCTAGGATGCAAATCAAAATAGATTAGCCTTCCATCAAAATTTAAATCAACATCAAAAGCAATCAAAGGACGAACAAAAATAATGGTTTAACACAGTTACTTAAACCAATAAACTACAATGAACAGATAAATAAATAAAACTCAAATAAATCATATGTCACACGATAAAATCATTTCAAAACCAGACGATCTTCCTTAAAACCCTAGAACCCTCTAACTCAATATTATCTTGTTCAGAGATAGAATCAACCTACAACAATCTAGAATTTTTTTACTCTAACCCATTCCTAGTTTTCTACCATCACCCTACTCTTCCCACTTCTTACTATTAACCATCTTCTTCCGCGTTAATTATCTCATCATGATCCTTTTCATTATTTTCCCAAAAAGTTCCCGGTTGAGATTGAATCCACCTATTAAAAATAAATAAATAAACATATCATATAACTATAAGAAAATATTTAAATATAAAAATTGTTTCAATACAATAAATATTCTTTTACCTTTCATCATTTCCCACGTTCAATCTTGAGCGTACATCAAAGCCTCCAATGTTTTTAGGTGAAGTCTATTACGTTAGACAAACATGAATCTACCTCCAGTCCTAAAAGCATATTCTGAAGCAATTGTAGAGAATGGACGAAATAATAAATAAAATCTATAATAATACTTTTATATAATAAAAGTCTAAACCCTAGATATAAAAAGATACGGGAGGGTATGGGGTGAGGACCTTAAATCCCATCCCCGCCCCATCCCAGCATCACTATTTTTGGGTATTACTCGTACCCGACCCTGTTCTCCATTTGTGCGGGTAAAACCTTTTCCAGTAGGGGTAGATACCCACGGGGATGGATTTGGATGGGGAAAATTGCCATCCCTACTCAAGAACGTTCAATTTTGGCCACACAAAAACCATTTACACATTCATCGACCATAAACAGTAGTACAAGTACTCCTGATTCCTTATCATATAAAGATGTAGAATTTGTTACAACACTTTGTCTACTAATTAAAGTAAAAATGAAATCAGAATCTAATTACAAGATTTACCATGTTGCCACCACCAACATCATGCATAAATCATTAATAAAAATATTCAAGAACCCCCAACAACAACATCAATTTTCTTAATTAATATATCTATCCTTTTTTTACTTTGATTAAAGTCTTTGTCTCTCCTTTTTCATCAAACTCTCCAACATACTATCTCCTGTTTTAAAAACCATCAATCCAATTGTTGCCGCTGGTATTTTGAGAAAAAATTATTGAGTTTCTCTATTGAATTTCTCCTTGTCAAGACTCAAGAGTGTTAATATACTGCAAAATGGTACTTTTAAGTAGGTTCGAGAGATCCGATTACAAATATAGAAAGGATTAGGGTAGGTCTTAGGGTAGTGAAGCAAAGAAGGTTGAGAAATATCAGTAGTGTATGAAGAAGAATGGATTCTCCTTAGAGGAATCGCTAATTCTGTAAGTTTTGGTTTCTTCAGATTGATTGCGTTGTTGTCTTGTTCTGTCTTGTTTCGAATAGATGAGAATCATCTATTTATAGTTTGAAGAGGACACACTGATTTCTCGTAAGTCGTGGAAGTTAGGGAGATACGGAGAAGTGATGATCGTGGAGATTGTAGTGGGGTGGTTCCCGGAAAGTAGGGAAGACCTGTCTGACTACTACTCATCATCATCTCAAGTACTCTATAACCGCCCACTTCTTGTTACCTTCTTGTTCGTGGAGGTCGTGTCACCACCCACGATGACGTAGACCGCCAGACCAATACCCTAATTAGAATCCCCCCATGTTGTATTTTATATCTCGTGGAAATAGTGGAGTCATAAGCCATTATAGTTTTGATTAAGTCAAGTCAAGTCAAATAACTTGCTAAGTCAGTGAGACAAGTTGTGTGACTCACTGGATTGATGATCAGAATGATTAGTATCGATTCTGGGAAGTTCAATGACCATGAACTTTCTCGGAAATAACATGGCATATTTAGTGGCTAAGTATTAGATCAGAAACGACTTATTGTAAGTCTAAGAGGCATCTGAGGTCAAATAATATAGAGGGCTCCTTAGGCAAGGAAACCGGTTAGAATTCATATAAGACTTGATGTTAGACTCATATTGGGAAGAAATGCATATTTCTGAGTAAAGTAGCTAGCAAAGCTAACGCTGGCTACTTTGCGCAAATAAGAATGTGTTATCTCTTTTAATATAAAAGGCCAATGTGATTGTATCTTAGAAGTAAGACCAATATTTATAGCTTGTGATATTTACTAAGGCTAGGAAGCCAATGTCAAGAAGGTTTCAAGTTAGCACTCCAATTAGATAGTATGCTTAGCACTAAGGTGCAAGCGCCAATGTACTGGTGGCTAAGTCGTTAAGTATAGCTATGCTAAGCCAAGGGCGTTTTAGGCATGGCCGTCATTCGGGAACGTGCTAATCATGGCTGGAGTCGCGTAGGAGCTAGGGCATGCTGGAGAATGGAAGAAACGTGTTCGAGCTGGGATGCGCTGGAGCTTTAGTCGGGAGCTGGACGTACTAGAGCAAGGCTGGGATGTGCTCGAGCTAGGACGTGCTCGAGATGGACATGTTGGAGAAAGGCTGGGATGTGCTCGAGCTGGACACGCTGGAGAAAATTCCAAGAAGTGCTCGATCTAGACGCGTCAAGCTATAGTCAGCGCTTTTGGCGCTGTAATTAGAGTTAGCACTTTTATGCTAAGGTTGAGCTCCAAGGTGATGATGCGTTGTCTAAGGCCCTATTAGGCTGAAATATGTTAGCTAAGACCATTTTAGGTTATTTAGCACTTCTCAGGTTCTATGGTTTAGCGCTAGGAAAGCTAGCGCTTTTAGCACTAATGTGGCTAACTGGTGCCAATGTGGTGCTAAGCCAAATAGCTAGTGCTAACTTGGTGTTGATATGAGAAAAGGATAGGGTTAGCCTAGTTTAGAGGTTCAATGTGTTTTTTATGGCATTTCTTCTTGATTGTGGCGTATCTGAGAGGAGTGGCACATTATTTGGGGCTTATATTTAAGCAAAGTACTAAAGTAGCATATTTGAGCTCGAAAGAGCAATTTTGAGGAGCATTTTTCGTGAATGAGGCGTTAAGCTATAATGTATTTCAGGGTTTAAGCATTAGCTATTCCCGAGTTTAATGGATGTTATCAAAACATTGATGCCAGTTCAAGGCAAGTTAAGGAATTCAGCCGTGGAATTTATACGACTTGAGACTAGTTTGACATGGCATGAATTTTATGAGTGTTGAGGAGGCTACAAGGCCAATTTTATAGCGTTCAGAGAGAACCTGTACTCTTAATTCACTTGAGGAATATAAGCAGAGACAACATTCTTTATTAAGCATATGCGCATAAATACACACAGACACGTATATATATATATATACATTCAAGCTAAAATTATTTATTGTTCGTATACAGTTCGGACTATTTATGGGGTATTAGGCATAAAAATTAAGATATTGCATATATATATATATATTCTTGTTGCTTAGCAAAGGGTAATTTTACGATTTTACCCCTTGTCAAAAACTCACCATTTATATTAAGTCCCCTGCTTAGTGAGGAACAGTAATGTTGCATAGTAAGCACTAGATGGTGACAATATGCTTTCAATAATCATATATGTATATTTTAAATTTTAAGAGTAGAGAAAGATATACTTTGCTTTTGAGATATTCACCCCTCAGCGTAAAATTGGGTTGGGGATTGTAAGCGCCCTTGTGCGTGTTATAAATATAATTTATCACGGGTGGGAAGGACTAGAAATCGGCATGGATGAAAGGGAGTAACTTAGCGCCACTTTTTTTAGGTTTCCCAATCAGACAGGGACTTCTCCAATTGGCGCTTATATATGCTTCTTCCCCGTTCTCTCTTCATCATTTCTTCTTTTGTTTTGTTGAAGAAGGGTGTTGGTAGTAATAAACAAGAGGGCGTCACCGGCTAGGAATGAGATAAGAACGTCCCTCTCTTATCTTTTTTAAGCTGGGGTCTTTGATAGTAATCCCATTATCTAATAGAACTAGGGTTTCCAAAATTTTCTCAAATATCATATATATATCTTGTTAATACTGATATTCCATTAAAACCCTAGTTTCATCATTGTTCTTCTGGAGCAAAGTAATTTTCCTTTAGGCAACAGCAACAAGAATACCAGTAAGTTCAATTTGCTGATTAATAGACTAAAACCTTTTGATAAGTCTCCTTTTCTTTCTTGTTAAAGTGTTTCTCCTGTTATTTTATGTTTCAGGCAGATCATGGTGATTCCTGATCGAAACCATAACTCTATTCCTTCAAGTAAGAAACTAGGTTGTAGAGGCAAAAGGATGAAGGTGGCTTATCCTCAAGAAGTACAGTAAAAAAGTAGTCGTTCTTTTAATAAAGTCACAAAACTTGTTCTAGGCACGCCTCTCGATCGTCTGAAGGAAACTCGTCAAAATGCTTTGGATCTCTGTTTTACGATTAATGTTGAAGAAGAAGCAAGACGCAGAGAGGAATTGGAAAGGAAGAGGGTTGAAAATGAGAAACTAACAGCTTTTATAGAGAAGGTACGTCTTCGAGCAATTGCAATAAGGGAGAAAATTATAGAAATAAAGCAAGGTGTTCGTCCTTATGGCGTGGCTCCCGATTCTGATGCGGATAAGCATCCTTCTGTGGAGGATCATTAAGTTAACATGGCATATGAGTTTGACTTTGAGTCTGAGTCTGAATCTTTTTCTGAGACCGAGGATGATCGTGAAGCTGAGCGTGTTGGTGCTTGGTATGACATGAAGGCGGGTCCTCCCAATCCTGATGAGGAGACTGGAGAGGATTCCGACAAATACCCTGACGGGATTCCGAAAGATGACTCTGAAGTAGAAGACCTTGAAGTTGATTTTGAAGAGGAAGAAAAAGATTTTTTAGAAGACCGATAAGGACCTGATTCTGATGAAGATGGTGACGAAGAGCATGACTCTCACTCGGATTCTGATTCTTCTGATTAAGTCTCTTTTTTCAACTTTATTTCCTTCTTCTCGTAGAGGTCTTTCTTGAGTTTAACATCTTATGTATGGCCGTTATGATGGAACCATATTATTGTTTTAGGACTTATAGTAAGTTTGCATCAATGTCTTCTCATCTTGAAATTAATGAACAACTTTATTTAGAAAATGTCATCAATTTTTGTCATAAATTTTTCAGAAGTATAGTGCTTGGGAAAAGTGTCATGAAATCTTCATAAGACCTCCATTTTGGATGATTGACACCTCTATCATTATTAAAAAACAATTTCCTACAACCTGAAGAAGAAATCCAGGTTTTGAGCTTGTTTGGGGTGTCAAAACGACCGAACAGTAGAACTCAGGAAGTATCCAGGAAAAATCCTGACAGTTTTCAGACTTTACTCCAATAGCCATTTTTTCCATAACTCTTAGCTTACTTGTCCGATTGATGTGCCCTTTTAAAATGTTGTAGTATACTTCAATACAAAACTTTTAATATAAGAACCATGCCCATATTCGCCAGCAATTATTGTCAGATTCAGAGTTTCCGAGAGGCAGTGAAAATTGCTCCTGATGCGTTTTTATAAAACGTCTTGTAGTTGTCCCAACTCATATTATCCATCGAATAACACTTTGTAATGAGTGTATAAAAGTTTTAGGAGTATGTATGACAAGTTTTATAGTTCATGCTCAAGAATTTTACGTTTGAGACGTTCTGACTTAATTTGCCCATATCATCTCTACTTTTAGGGAGAGAATGATTGAAATCAGAGAGTTGAGCTTGTTAGTGAGGGAAAAAGAATTACCGTTGATCCCGGTGTAGATAATGAACTCTCCCATTATGAAAATCATGAGAGGTCTCATGCTTGCATGCTAGTTGAGGGTAGTTCTTTCGTTGAGTATCCTGGCGGGGGTGTTAACGTTTACTTTGGCTCCAGCAGGACTCTTCCTGGGTACTTGTGTGATGAGGGGACTCGACGTTTCGTCCACCTACGGCCGCTTCTCTGTAGACAATTCCAGGATTGTGGCAATTGGGTGTCCCTGGCATGGACGCTGATTTTTTTCTCCTGATAAATTATCTTGCTGAGATTTGATAAGAGCATAGGAGCTAAATAAAGGATGAGTTTGATATGTGAAGTGAAAGTATGTTTCTAAGGGGCTTGATATATTTATTTATTTTTTTCAAATTTTTGCCTGAATTTAAACCTCTATGCATTTCGAAAGAGTTTTTTTTTTTTTTTTTGGAGCAAATTCTGACTGATTCAGAAATATTTTCTTTAAAGAAACAATGATAATTCTACTTGACTAATAAAATTAAAATCCTAAATATGCCCACAGTGATACTCGTAGGCATTTTGGAGGAATTGTAAATACTACACGAAGGAAAACAAGGAAATACGGATCATGATAATATGTTCAGTTGAAAGCCTTGAGCCACTTGCCGTGAATAATTGCTGCGACAGATTCACTTTCTGTGGTGATCAGTTTATAGGAGCCACCAATAGTAGCTCGTGAGATTCTATATGGTTCTTCCCAGGAGGAGTGATGGCGCTTTGGTGCCTTGAGGATCAGGTCTCCTACCCGGAAAACATTTTTCTTGATTGATCTAGATCTGTAAATCTTTTGTTCATACTGCTGCACCTCTTCTATAATGTCTCTCGAATCATATACGAGGGAAAATATATTCAAGAGCTCTGGTGGTTCACAAAAGGAGGGAGTGATCTCTTCCTATATTTTGAAGTATTGAGCTGGAGTGGCTATCCATTCATAACGACAGGCTAGGGTACGATTGTTTTTTCTAGCAAGGTCTAGTCCCTAGGCTGTTGGCATATGAGGACGATCCAATGACAAGGAAGAAAATTGAGTGAGAGCTACCTGAGTGCGAAATCTGTTGATATAAGACGACACGCTCTTAGTTGGTGCTTGACTCCCCTTCGTGGCTTTTAGCAATTGGTATTCCTCTAGGTACATAGGAAGGTTCTTGTTGAAAATTTGCTTAACCCCAGGCAGGGGACGCTTAACTCGAAGCGGGACTTCTGGACGAGCTCTTATGATCGATGCTGATTGTTGTAGCCATGCGCGTCCCTGAATCATTGATGTGGTTATAGACAGTGGCGAGAAAAGTATCGTTCACTCGAACTTGTGAAGAATCGATTTTAGATTAATTTAATTTCTAATACTAAAACTAGCAAATATACGAAAGATGGTAGCAATATTATGAAAGACTGGGACTCAGAATTCCACCGATTTTCACATTCATGTGGTACAAATATTGATTCTTAACAATTTAAGCTCTTTTATGGACTCTTTTCGTTTGCCAAAAGTAGATTTTTAAAACATTGATTGTAAATCCTAAGCATGGACCATCAAAACACTTACTCTAAGCATGACCCATCAAATTAAATGACAATCAATTAAGAAAAATCATGAAACATTTAAAATAAGTTTAAAAAGTCCTAAGGAATCGAATACAGTTACTAAAGAATCGATTTTAGATTTAAATTTAATTTCTAATACTAAAACTAGCAAAAATACAAAAGTTGGTAGCAATATTATGAAAGACTATACTCAGAATTCCATCGATTTCACATTCATGTGGTACAAATATTGATTCTTAACCATTTAAGCTCTTTTATGGACTCTTTTTGTTTGCCAAAAGTAAATTTTTAAAACATTGATTGTAAATCCTAAGCATGGACCATCAAAACACTTATGCTAAGCATGACCCATCAAATTAAATGACAATCAATTAAGAAAAATCATGAAACAATTAAAATAAGTGCAAAATGTCATAAAGAATCGAATATAGTTACCAAACAAGTGTGAAAATTAGCTTCCTCCAATATCCTAGTGTTTGGGTTTAGCTCATTATGCTCAAAACACTCTCAAAACATAGGTACGTAGCTCACAAAGTGTTTACAAAGGTGAAAATAGGAGAAAATTATAAAAGCAGTGAGTTTGCAACGGTGTATGGACGTTACAGACTACAAATCAAGTGTTACAAACTGAAGATAAATTTTGCAAAGTGAAGATAAAAGATACTAAGTTTAAAGATTCATCTTCTTCACATGAGCATATTTTTTTGTGATTTTTATTTCTTCGTTTTCTGGCAGAGCCAGTCCCTCACCTCCACATTCTTCCCTTGACTTCTCTATTTATAATGAAACAACAATCCAGCCTCAAATCTCTTCCAAATCTTTAATCGAATCTTTTTTTTAATGAGAAAATATTCTCGGGTTTTTTATCATCTCTCGATCCTGATTTCTTCCTCTTTCACGCAAAGTCTCTAACTTGATTCCCTTTTATTCTTCGTGATTCTGTTTATGTAAAGAATATCATGTACGAGTAAAGAGGAGTCCATCCGTTTCCAAAGATATTGGTTTTTTTCCTAATTCACGAGATATTTTCTTCACGCTGAGAAACAAATATTGCCGAGATTTGGTTAAATTTTGTGGGTCTGTTCTTTGTACAACTAACTCTCAATAAGGTAAGAAAATAATCTTGTCTTAATTCCTTGAATTTCTCTACCAAACCACGTCCAAAGTCTTTACAGATTCGAGTATTAGAGAGCCCAAGTCTTTCCCACCAATTTTGGATTCAAATTGAAGGTGGGTGCCTTGAACAAAGGCATGGGTGCCTTTATCAATTCCCATGGAGCTCCCTTATTCAAATGAGGGGTGCCTTTAGTAATTTTTATGGGTACTTTTAACACTTTTCGAGCCAAATTTTCCACGACTATTTATTTCCCAAAAATACCTACAAACACATAAAATAACACAATTTAGTATACAATCGAGCACTATTAATATAAAGAATTGAGACAAATCAGACACAAAAATATGTCTATCAAATACCCCCAAAGTTATTATTTGCTAGTCCTCGAGCAAATCTAATCTAGAAAAAATAAAGGTCCTAACTCACTTTCGCAGGCATCGCGATTGCACTTAGCGTGTGCAACAAGCCTTTAAACCCATAGGTATCCCTATCGGAAGAGGTTTAGTCTCGTGAGGGTTTAAAAGAGATATACCCACAAAACCTTTTACTCCAAACGCTAGCTACTTGTGAACAATTAAGGATAGATACTAAACATGCTATTTAGTTGGCTACAAAATTCTTTTGTTATAAGAGGAATTACCCTGTTTTGAGTCCAATTGTTGTACACGAGTTTACACTCAAGCGTACTAAAATTCATATATAAGAAAACAGATCACTACTAAGAAAGTCGTACAATGGACCACGATACTCGAAATCTATCAAAGTTGAATCACGTGGATAGATTTAGAAGATGGATATGGAGATGATGAAGTTCGCACATGTTGAATAAGGTGAATGGTGATTCCCATATATGTCTGAAGAGCAGTGCTAGGATGAATTCTAATGGATTGAGATACACTCCCACTGGTCTTTATCTTGATACTAATATCGACTCAGTTGGTATATAAAAAGGCCCCAGCGGTCGATTTATTGAAAATAAAACAATTATTTACTTATTATTATTTTATTTTTTTTTCTTCTTTTTTTTTGTCTAAATAAAATACAATAATGGGGCTTGATCTCAATCACTCTACTTCATCCAAACGCCGATAACAATTTGATGCTACATCCCCACCAAATCACTTAGAGAAACACACAAAAATGCAAAATAAAAATGGAAAGTGATATGTTATGATGATTCCGAGATATGGTGACGACTATCATGTTATTTCTAACACCTGAGCTTTGTCCTTTTATGAATAGACCATTTAGCTGGGTTCCTCGACTCCTACGGCCAAGAAGTTTGTTTCCATCTACTTAGAATGGTCAGTGTCATCCTGAATTGTTCACAAATTTCTAAATTTTGGAGTTTTTGGTACAACTAAAATTTTAAATTTTTCTCTCTACCCCAAAACTTAAATTGAACATAGTCTTCGATGTTCTAAAGATAAATGAAAGCATGATAAATGAGAAACAATGAACAAACTAAAAGAAATAGTGAAGGATATTACCAGCACCGCGTACCAAAAGCATATGGGTTGCTCCCCCAGAGCGCTAAGTTTAAAGTCTTCAGCCACACCAAGAAAGGATTAGTCACAACTTATGAATCATATAACAATAACTTGAATAATTGCGGATCCTTGAAGTCAATTTAATTTGACTCAAATAGCTGACCACAATGGAGTTCATGAAAGTGGTGGTCATTCTTAAGAAAATGTTTCAATTCAAATTTTCTAAAATAATCGGATTTGGTTCCAAAATTTAAGAATTGAGACATTTGAAGTTGAAAATTCCCACATTTGGTAAATAAATTTTTGGTTGGACAAAAAAGTCAATTATGGTATTATCGCCTGGGTAAACCACAACAACCATAGGATGGGTTTCTAACGACTACATTTCTTTTCGAACAATATTTGGTTCGGGAAACAGTTCTTGAAGATAATCTCTTAAAATGGTAGAGGCACAAATGTAAAGTCCCAAGTAAAGGACCTATATAAGAGTCAAAGGTAAACCACGGGGAGAATGATAATTACCCCCAAACTTAGAATTTTGGGTGTCTCTAGATAGGCTAGTCACAATTTCCCTAATTTCTAGATCATCGGATTCCTAAAAATGGTCAATTGCTTTTTCTAAGTTATAATCCGGTGGTGCATCCTTACTCAAATTTAAAATCTCTACGAGTCTATCTTCTTCATCAGGGACTATGGTCTTTAAATCGTTGAACTCTAAAACACTAGTCTCGGGATAAACTCGTTCCTCTAAACCATCATCATCTTCATAATAACAAGGAAATATTTCATCGTCTATAATAATGGTATCTCTATTTCAATCCTTTTCCTCTTGAATAGGAAAATAATCATCAACATTATTGGGACTGAAACTAGAAACATCATTATTATCGTGAAGCTCAATTGTTGTAAAAATTTCCTCACCATTATGACTACAGATTTCAATTTCCTCATCAACAGTATCCTCATCATCATAATAATATGAAGATAATTGAACCTTATCAAAATAAGTAGTGTCTTTAATTCTAACCTCGCACTCTAAATTGGGTAAATATTCATCATTACTATCAAGGGAAAAATTGGCAATATTGTTTTGGAAATTAAGATTATTTGAGCAATACTTTCTTTCGTCTTTAACACAAACCTATTTGTGTTTTCAGTCAACATCCTGAGTGATTCTTCTAGAGGCATAATAGGTTCATAATGATTATTAGGTCGCAACAGCTTTAGTGATCTTTCTAGAATGGTATTTGGATCACTCTAAGGAATAGTATATCCCATCTGTTTCATAGAATTTTTGAAAGAAATAGTACTCAATTGCAACTTCTCGAGGGCATCCTTCAAAGACAAAGAACTCTAATTTTGCCCGTTTTCCTGTTCATATGACTGGTGAGCATGCAAATAGTAATTGGGATCACCATGGTATTACCCATAACCTTCGAAAGGTTGGTGATGGTCCCAACCACTATTCACACTATAGTCATAGTAAGGGTAATGTCCATTTTGACAATCAGTCGGATATTTATTGTATTGGCTATCGTAATACCAGTTCGACATTTTTTTTTATAGTGCAGGTTCGACTAAATAGGTAAGCTCAAGTTACCCTAGCAGAATATACCCACGGTCAAAGACTGGTCAAACGTACGAGGCTAAGGCTTGTGGACAAGGCACGGGTTCAGCTTACTTATCCACCGGTTTTCCTAAAAATTGGTAGTCTGACGAATGCAAAATGTTGTGTATGCACGTGTTTTTTATATACAAAATAAAATAAAAGCTAAAAGAAATATATACAAATAAAAAAAATTAATGAAAAATCTAAAAATAAAAATTGAGGTATACTACTTACCTTTTTTGGTAGGAAATTTCCACAATAAATTGCAAAACTTTACCTGCACAACAAAGCTAAATGAAATACCCAAGTAAAATCTAACAAAAAAATAAAAATGAAAATGAAAACAAAAACAAAAACCCTAAACTAATTAAAAACTAAACCTAAAAAAAAATCTAAGACCCTAACCTAAAAACATGTTTGCATCGGCGGCGCCAAAAATTGATGTGGTTATAGACAGTGGTAAGAAAAATATCGTTCACTCGAATTTCTGAAGAGTTGATTTTAAATTTAATTTAATTTCTAATACTAAAACTAGCAAATATACAAAAGATGGTAGCAATATTATGAAGGACTGGGACTCGGAATTCCACCGATTTTCACATTCATGTGGTACAAATATTGATTCTTAACCATTTAAGCTCTTTTATGGACTCTTTTTGTTTGCCAAAAATAGATTTTTAAAACATTGATTGTAAATCCTAAGCATGGACCATCAAAACACTTATCCTAAGCATGACCCATTAAATTAAATGACAATCAATTAAGAAAAATCATGAAACAATTAAAATAAGTGCAAAAAGTCATAAAGAATCGAATATAGTTACCAAACAAGTGTGAAAAATAGCTTCCTCCAATATCCCAGTGTTGGGGTTTAGCTCATCATGTTCAAAACACTCTCAAAAGATAGGTATGTAGCTCACAAAGTGTTTACAAAGGTGAAAAGAAGAGAAAATAATAAAAGCAGCGAGTTTGTAACGTTGTATGGAGGTTACAGACTCGTTGTTACAAATCAAGTGTTACAAACTAAAGATAAACGTTGCTAAGTTTAAAGATTTAGCAACAGTTCTTTCAACCTTTTCTTCACGGTTTCTTAATCTTCTTCACATGAGCAGAATTTTATGTGATTTTTATTTCTTCGTTTTCTGGCAGAGCCAGCCCCCCTCCCCACACACACACATACACACACACACACACACATTCTTCCCTTGACTTCTCTATTTATAATGCAACAACAATCCACCCTCAAATCTTTTCCAAAAACTTCAATCGAATATTGTTTTTAATGAGAAAATATTCTCGGGTACTTTATCATCTCTCGATCACGATTTATTTCTCTTTCATGCAAAGTCTCTAACTTGATTCCCTTTTATTCTTCGTGATTCTTTTTATGTAAAGATTATCATGTACGAGAGAGGAGTCCATCAGTTGCCAAAGATATTGGTTTTTTCCTTAATTCACGAGATATTTTGTTCACGTTGAGAAACAAATTTTGTCGAGATTTGGTTAGATTTTGTGGGTCTGTTCTTTGTACAACTAACTCTCAATAAGGTAAGAGAATAATCTTGTCTTAATTCCTTGAATTTCTCTACCAAACCACGTCTAAAGTCTTTACAGATTCGAGTATTTGAGAGCCCAAGTTTTCCCGGCCAGTTTTTGGATTCAAAATGAAGATGGGTGCCTTGAACAAGGGCAAGGGTGCCTTTATCAATTCCCATGGAGTGCCCTTATCTAAATAAGGGGTGCCTTTAATAATTTATCCAGGTGCTTTTAACAGTTTTTGAACCAAATTTTCCACGAATGTTTATTTCCTAAAATTACCTACAAACACATAAAATAACACAATTCAGTGTACAATCAGCACTATCAATATAAAGAATTGAGACAAATCAGACACAAAAATGTGTCTACCAATCATGTCTTAATTAAGCTTTCCTTTGATGATGTGAAACTTGGTACTTGTTTGAGTAGCTATGACCGCTACTGTGAACGTAATATACCCGTAGACATATTTGATCATTCCTTCGGGATCTCTGACCGTTGTCGGTGAGCGTGTTGCTTCTTATCGGCTTACTCCCGCTGCTTTCAGAGTCGTGACACTAATAATATTAATAGTCATGCCTTTGTCGATTAGTGCCCTTCCGAAATTAACATTTCTGAGATGCGCGGTAGTGAAAAGTCCCCGGTTGCGTCCCTTATTGTTCTTATCAGCCATATCTTCCGGAAAAAACTCGTTTTGGGTATGAGTATTTCTAGCAATATGAGGTAGGCGCTCCCCAGTAATGACTCGATTGAGGACAGTAAAAATATCCTCATGCTGGTCCTTTGAAAAGTGGAGAAGCTCACATATGTGTTTCATTAATTATTGAATTGTCCAGTTGACTGGCTCTTCGGAGATAGTGAAGTTTCTTACAGGAAGTGGATTTTTATGAATCCCTTCAGTCCCCAGCTGTAACTCCCCTGGTTCTACTTTCTCCTTGAAAATGCATTTTAGACCATTACACTCGTTGGTAGGATGATTAACAAACCGATGGAACCGACAATATCTCGGATCTAAAAATCTTGAGGAGTAGGCGGGCGTCGTACAGGTGATAACTTAATGATCCCTTCTTGTACCCATGCTTCCAGTAGTTCAAAGACTTCCTCCATGGGGATCAGAAAATCAGGGCAAGTTATATCAGGCTTTATGTCCTGCTCTTATGGTTGTTGTAGTTGTTGTTGTTATGACCCCTTAGGAACACTTTGGGAGCGAATAAACCACTGGGTTGGTCCTTAGTTCTTAGCTGGTGTGGAAGGAAGACGCTTGGCTTGCGATTCCTGTTGGTATGGGGCTTTTCTCTTGGGTCCTTCGTTACCGACAGCACCAATTGATGGTTGAACATTGTATTGTTTGTTGATAAGTCGTCTATTACCACGGGTAACTCCCGGATCTCTTTTCTTATTGGTCTAGTTCTCTTCAGAAGGGCAGGAACAGTTGTAGCAGATCGCTTCGCGGCTTTGTGTAGTTCAGAGAAAGTATGAAAGCGTAAATTTTCTAAAAGAGCACAATAGACAGGGATCATACCATTGATGTAGAGCTCCACTGGTTGGTGTTCTATTATGTTGGTTCGTGAAAATCCAGTGCTTGAATTCTGAATCTCTTCACGTATTCATTGGGGTGCTCAATATTTCTCTGGAATATTCTCTCCATATCTGACAAGGTGATTTGCTCGGAAACGAAAAAGTACTTCTTGTAAAAGGCGTTAACCATGTCTTCCCAATATGAGATGCTATTGGGAGCAAGTTTTTATACCACGTGTAGGCTCTTCAAGTGAGGGACTTTGAAAATTCTTTGAGACGTAATACATGATTGTATTCATGTCCCCCGAGGGATTCGAGAAATCGAGAAACGTATTCTCGGGCATTTCCAGTTCCGTCATACAATGAGAAAGTTTGAGAAGAGTAACCTCCCGGCAGAGGGATCCTTTGAATTTCAGGAGGGTAAGGAGGTTGGTGTTGATGGGCCGAGGATGAGTCCTCCTTACCATGGTTTCGTAGGAGTCTCTCCAGATCTTCACGGGTGAAAAAATTAGATTGTTGGTACCTATGTAGTGGTCGATCATGAATGATATGGACTCCTTTGTCTTTTTGTGCCCTAGATATTTCAACATCAGCAGCCACTGCAGAGTTGGTCCTGGTCTGCTCATTATGCGGTGACGTTGCTCCGGGGAGAGTTTCCCCATCATGGTCTTGAGACCGGCGAGTACCTCCTTCTGAGTAGTGGCCATGTCCACCTGAGTTCTGGCAAGTACTTATTGTCTTTCCATCAAATTATCCATGTTGATCGGAGTTTGAGTATTCTCGCAGTCCTCAATGGTTTTGTCACCGAGAGGAGGTTCAGTATCGATAAGGGTGTTTTCAAAATCGCCACCACCAGTACTACCTAAACCGACTATTGAAGTTGTAACTGCTCCAGACCTAAGATCTACCATTTTGAGTAACTAAAAATTGTCTTTTGTAATTGAGAGGTTGATCTCCCACTATGGTCGCCAATTGTTTTAGGGTGAAAACAAATTTACTGCAAAATGGTACTTTTAATTAGGTTTGGGAGATCAAGCTCGAACAAGACGAGCCTAAACCAAGAAATGGTCGTTCACGTCCTATTTCGATTACAAAGATGGAAAATATTAGGGTAGGGGTTTAGGGGAGGAAAGCAAAGAAGATTGAGAAATATCAGTACTGTGTGAAGAAGAATGGATTCTCCTTAGAGGAATCGCTAATTCTATAAGTTTTGGTTTTTTCAGAATGATTGCGTTGTTGTCTTGTTCTGTCTTGTTTCGAATAGATGAGAATCAGCTATTTATAGTTTGAAAAGGACACACTGATTTCTCGTAAGTCGTGGAAGTTAGGGAGAAATGGAGAAGTGATGATCGTGGAGATTGTAGTGGGGTGGTGCCCGGAAAGTAGGAAAGACACGTCTGACCACTATTCCTCATCCTCTCAACTGCTTTGTAACCGCCCACTTCTTGTTAGCTTCTTGTTCATGGAGGTGGTGTCACCACCCACGATGTCATAGACCGCCATAGCAATACCCCGATGAGAATCCCCCCACTATAGTGGAATCATAATCCACTATAGTTTTGATTAAATAAAGTCAAGTCAAATGACTTGCTAAGTCAGTGAGACAAGTTGTATGACTCAATGGATTGATGATCAGACTGATTAATGTCGAGTCTGGGAAGTTCAATGACCATGCACTTTCTCGGACATAACATGGCATATTTAGTGGCTAAGTATTAGCTTAGAAGCGACTTATTATAAGTCTGAGAGAAATCTGAGGTCAAATATTGCAAAGGGCTCATTAGGCAAGGAGAGCAGTTATAATTCATATTAGACTTGATGTTAGACTCATATTGGGAAGACAGGCATATTTCTGAGTAGTAGCTAGCAAAGCTAACGCTAGCTACTTTGCGCAAATAAGAATGTGATATCTATTTTAATATAAAAGACTAATGTCATTGTATCTCATAAGTAAGACAAATATTTATGGCTTTTAGTAAATATTAATTGTACTAAGTCTAGGAAGTCAATGTCAAGAAGGTTTGAAGTTAGCACTTCAATTAAGGTGTTACTTAGCACTAAGGTGTTAGCGCCAATGTACTGGTGGCTAAGTCGTTAAGTATAAATGTGCTAAGCCAAGGGCGTTTTAGCCATGGCCGTCATTCGAGGACGTGCAAGTCATGGCTGGAGACGGTAAGAGATAGGGCGTACTGGAGAATGGGAGAGACGTGCTCGAGTTAGGACGCACTGGAGCTTTGGTCGGGACGTGCTCGAGCTGGACGCGCTGGAGCAAGGCTGGGACGTGCTCGAGCTGGGACGTGCTTGAGATAGACACGTTGGAGCAAGGATAGGACGTGCTCGAGCTGGACGCGTCAAGCTATAGTTAGCGCTTTTGGCGTCGTAATTAGAGTTAGCACTTTTATGCTAGGGTTAAGGTTCCAAGGTGATGATGCGTTGGCTAAGGCCCTATTAGGCTAAAATGTGTTAGGTAAGACCATTTTAGGTTATTTAGCACTTATCAGGTGCTAGGGTTTAGCGCTAGGAAAGTTAGCGCTTTTAGCGCTAATGTGGCTAACTGGTGTCGATGTGGTGCTAAGCCAAATAGCTAGTGCTAACTTGGTGCTGATATGAGAAAAGGCTAGGGTTAACCTAGTTCACAGTTTCAATGCATCTTGTATGGCATTGCTTCTTGATTGTGGCGCATCCGAGAGGAATGGCGCATTATTTGTGGCTTATATTTAAGCAAAATGTTAAAGTAGCATATTTGAGCTCGAAAGAGCAATTTTGAGGAGCATTCGTTGCGAATGAGGCGTTAAGCTATAATGTATTTTAGGGTTTAAGCATCAGCTATTTCCGAGTTTAATGGATGTTATATTAAAACATCGATGCACGTTCGAAACAAGTTCAAGGAATTCAGCCGTGGAATTTATGCGACTTGAGACTAGTTCAACATGGCATGAATATTATGAGTGTTTAGGAGGCTACAAGGCCAATTTTATAGCGTTCACAGAGAACCTGAACTCTTAATTCGCTTGCGGAATATAAGCAGAGAAACAACATTCTTTATTAAGCATATGCGCATAAATATACACACATATATATATATATTCTTGTTGCTTAGCAGGGGATAATTTTATGATTGTACCCCTTGTCAAAAACTCACCATCTACAAAGAGATATGAAAGAAAGGACATAAAATTGGTTATTGTATTCCCTCCTTCCCTTCCGTGAAACAAAGTCGTTCTATTAATGTTGGAAAAAATGAGTTTTTATAATAAAGTGTTTTTGGTCTTGATGTGAATTGATCTTAGGACCTAAGGATCTCTATGGATACTTACTCATTTTCATGAGTGAATGAAAAAGATATTTTTTAGTTCCGGGGAAAACTAAATATGAACACTACCATATAACTAATCTTAGTTATCAATACGGGTGGGCGGGCACGGGCGGGCAGATAATAGTTGGGTTTACTTGTTCCCGTGTGGTAGACTTGTTTTGGCTTGTGCGCATGCCAACCAAGATCAAATGTTTTGTTAAATTATTTTGAATTTTAGTTCCTAAACAAAATTCAATTAATTTTAATTTTGTTTTAATATAGGGGGTGTATGACCCACATGGGGTAATTTTCTTACTATATATTTTCTTCTGCAACATTATTTGTATTAAATGGTGACATTATTTTTGCCCGTTTTCTTACCTGTCAACATTCAATCCGCACATAATATTTTGGTTAATTACAAAATTGATTTTGCTGCATTGATTTCACTCCCCAAATTTTCCTGTAAAATGAACTCGAATTCTCCTTTACAAATCACTCCAGAAGCAACTATTATCCTGACTTTTTTCCTCCTCTTCTTGTTTTGTTTTGCGCACTGAGTGTTTACTTCTTTCTTTAATCTTGATGTTGAGTTCGTGTGGGTGGGTAACTTGTATTGTGCTTATACAAGTTATAACATACATTATTATTTAGGAATACCAGCGGACTATTGTGTTAAGGACAATTTGTTGAGCAGCTGGCTCTGTCCTTTGTATGTTGTTTGCAAAACAACCTTTCATTTCAGCAATTCAGTTTAACGTTAACATTATTTTTTCAAGTACTTTTTTGTTGTAGACTCAACAATTAATAGCCCATAATGCATGATAAGGGATACCACAATTATGCCACATTCAGGTGTATGTATCACAACAAAACAAAAAGATTACTCATACTAGATTAGCTTTGTTTTAGGGGTAGAAGTGATAGAGTAGTGTGAGAGCCTAGTCTTATCCACAACATGCCCAATTCCCCAAGAAGATAGAGAAATAGAGAGAAAAGACCCCCTCCAAGTACCACTTCCTTTTTCCTTTTATAGATTTTCCTTTCTTATCTCCTTAAGACAAATGTCTTCCTCCTTCCTTATTACAAAACTGTCACTTCTCCCTTAATAAGCTAACCTTAACTCCTTGGTCAAAAACCTTTTATTCCCCTTGATCTCCTTATTCTCTTTATTGCCCTTGTATATTATATCTAGGGTCGGACCAAACCTCTTTTAGAACCGGTCGAGTTCTCAAGTCCCAAGTCCCCTTATGGACTTGGGCTTACAAGCCATATAATAACCCTCTGACCCAAGTAATGAATTTTCATGTATTAATATTAGTCCCCTGACTGTTGAAGAGGCGTAGTCTCATCAACAATCATATCAGTTGATAAAGTATTATTAAGGCATTATATCGTTTATGTACGAATTAGCAAGATTTACGTAAGTAAAAGCGGAGTATCCTTAGCACAATAAGCGATAAAGGCGGAAAACCCTGATAGGATTAGCGGGTATATAATATAGTCTCCATGTATCAAAGAGAATAGATTTTTCATTAGTTCAATTGAGTCATGACCGGTTTATCTAATGTTTAACATACTCACATACGCCATGTGAGGCGTAGGTACATGATGTATGATGTGACGTCCAAACAGAGAATGGCTTTACATATAAGAAGAAAGTTGGGGTTCAACCGTCATAGCGTGCATCTGTAAGTGAGGGTGCTAATAGGGTTGCGCTCTTTTTCTTCAAAAATCATGAGTTTTCTCGCTTCTAGTTGAATCTGATTTTGTGGAACACGTTTCCTAAGATCGATTCTTTGACCATAGAGGTCATGACCTGGAAGGCTATTGTACTAATTATGGTGATGTTAAAGGTGATTCTCATGAGTTTAGCGATCAAACACATATTATCTAGTGTTGACGCGTCATATGTTTGTGTTTAAGGCTCTTAAGTTGTATAGCGGATGAGTTAAACACCAGATAGTTCATAATGCTGAAAACTATTTTGTTCGGAATTCTTTTAAGATTCCAATTGGGTTTCGATCTCGGCTAGTAATAATCTCGTTTTAATTAAATGTATAAAGCATGTACTTAGTTCGTAAGGCGTTGATGTTATGTGTGATAAGTGATTGTTTATTTTCGCATGGAGTGTTGTGAACTCAGTGTATGATTATGGACGTTTTATTATGAAAACATTTTGAATCATTTGACTTTTGTTATTTTCTAGTTGAACTTGTATTACTAGTCCGCTCACCCCCCCCCCCCCCCCCTATTTTTTTGGGTTTCAAAGTCCTAAAGCCAGTACGATGGAGACAAAGCGTATTCCTTATTTCCCTCTGTGGAAGGAGTGTATGGTAATTCGGGTCTGACTTCTCTAGGGAATGAGCGGCTCTGGCTTCTTTGTGGAAAGAGCGGTTCTGACTCCTCCGTGGAAGGAGCGTCTCTGACTTAACTATGGAATGATGAACTTTTACTTCTCTTTGGAAGGAGCGGTTTTCACTTCTCTGTGGAAGGAGCATATGATAACTCTAACTTCTTTCTGGAAAGAGCGGTTATTATTTCATTGTGGAAGGAGCGGTTCTATCTTCACTATGGAAGGAGCGTCTCTGACTTCGTTGTGGAAGGACCGGCTCTGGCTTCAGTATGGAAGGAGTAGCTCTTACTTCTCTTTGGAAGGAGCGGCTCTGACTTCTCTGTGGAAGGAGCGTATTGTAACTATAACTTCTCTGTGGAAGGAGCGGTTATGGTTTCACTATGGAAGGAGCTCTTACTTCTCTTTGGAAGGAGCAACTCTGACTTCTCTGTGGAAGGACATTGTGACACCTCTGACTTCTCTGTGGAAGGAGCGGATCTATCTTCACTATGGAATGAGCGACTCAGACTTCTCTGTGGAATGAACATTTCTGGATTTACTATGGAAAGAGTAGCTCTTACTTCTCTTTGGAAGGAGCGGCTCTGACTTCTCTGTGGAATGAGCTTGTAACAACTCTGACTTCTCTATGGAAGGATTAGTTTCGACTTCACTACAAAAGGAGCGACTCGAAATCTTTGTGGAAGGAGCGCATGATAATTTTAACTTCTCCGTGGAAGGAGTATCTCTTTCTTCGCAACAGAAACGGGCTTCCTTCATGTCTCACTCGGCATCGAGGCCGGCTCATTTCATATCTCGCTCGGCATCGAGGCCGGCTCATTTTAAGTCTCGCTCAGCATCAAAGACGGCTCATTTCATATCTCGCTCGGCATCGAGGCCGACTCAATTCATGTCTCGCTCAGCTTCGAGGTCGGCTCATTTCTCTTTGGTATGAGCGGCTATGACTTCTTTGTGGAATGAGCGTATGATAACTCTTTACTTCATTGTGGAAGGAGCTTATAATTATCTAGACTAGGATGGAGGCCGCTTAAACAATTCCCACCGCCGCAGTCATAATTGTCTGGACTAGGATGGAGACCGCTTAAGTCATTCCCATAGTCGTAGTCATAATTATCTAGACTGAGATGAAGACCGCTTAAGTCGTTCCCATCGCCGCAGTCATTAGCATTTGGTGTTTGGTGTTAGCTTAGTCGAACAGGGGTGCTTTGCCCTCTGCCTCTCTTATGAACATTGGTGTTGAGTATTGGCTTGGTCGAACAGGGACGTTTTGCCCCCTGCTGCTCTTGTGACCATTTTATTTACATGTTTTATACTGGATGGAGGCCGCCTAAGTCGTTTCCACCGCCGCAGTCATAATTAGATTGACTGGGATAAAGGCCACTTAAATTGTTTCCACCACCACAGTCATTAATGGGTGTTGACTTGGTCGAACAAAGGCGTTTTGTCCTCTGCCACTCTTGTGACCATTGACACTTGTTTGGACAAGTTCGCCCTTTTTGTTGATGTGTTGTAAAAGGCAATACTCAAGGGATAATATTCTCCCTCCTCTCACTTTTTTTTTTTGGGGGGGGAGGGGGTCTTAGGCAGGGGCGTTGTTGTTGTTCTCTTGACCATATTTCAATTTGGTAGTCAATTGTAAAATTCAAGACGAGATGATATTGATGCTTTGTAAAATGAAGTGACGACCTTCACATGCGACTAAATGACATACATTTTTATAGAGCAAATGTCAGTATACAAATAAGCTTTAGCTTAGACGGTTAATGTTTCAATTAACTAATCATAAAATATAAAGCATGCCTCTGGATCCTACTCGAGTAGAATAAGACGATCATCAAGATGACATTCTATACATACATTTAATGAAGCGACACAAATATTTCCAGTCGTTTTATACATTAACTGACCCGGTACACGAGGGGGGTTGGATTAGTGTGCATAATCATCAATATATAAATAAGTGGTTCATGCATCAGAAGGTGTATATATAGTATTCGCATGTGAATCAAGACATTTTATCAAAGAGTTGTTATGCGCCATGGTATTGTCAGCACAAGGCAAGCTTAATCTGCCAGTGACAAAATAGTTGGAAAACATTCGGTGAAAACTTATTGAAATCACAGCGTCGACAACATCGCACAGGAGCTCATAGTACTATTTATGCACGAATACATTTTACAAGTAAGTACGGTTTCTGGTGACATCTAATAATATGTAAAAACTTTGAGAATATGTATTTCATAATCAAATTGTTACTTTTTTTTTTGAATCGTATACACGCAAAGCTAACTTAATATTCATGTTTGGATCTCCACTGGGGAATTGCAGATGGTATTTTCTAGAATTGCAGTAAAGACGAAAGGAGTAGAAAGTATTTTACCCATGCGAAGGTGTTCGCCGCTATAGCTGCACTAAGATACTTTTGCATTACACGGTTCATAGACTAAGCGTAAACCACTGAGCTATGGTTGCAATTTGTTGAGTAATGATTGAACAAGACTCTCCCAGCTCCTTAGCAATGGCGATGGCGCCTCGTAATGCTCCATGCTTTCCTGGGAAGCTTCAGCTTAGCTGTTTAAATAGCACTGGTGTAGTCGAGTGGCATTGGCGCAGTCAAGCTTTTCAATGACAAGTTGCTTCTGCTTCTTGTGTGTAACTTACTCCTTTAGTACCTGTTACTTACATGAACCGACATTAATTTTGATAATTCAAGTATATAGATTTGCAATTTCAGATATCGCTATATCTGTTAATTGAAACACAATAAGCTGCAAGAGCTGTTAAAGCTTAGTTTTGTAACAAAGCTGGGATATGACTTAAAGAGTCAAGCTGGGTTATATTTTGCTTTTAGCAAAACTGGTGCTAAGGTTGTTATGACAATCACAGAGCATTTTAGCAATTCAGATCATGCATAATGGATCATAGGTAGAAAATGAAATATAGTTTGTTGCACGTCAGAACTTAGTTATTTGTAATGCTGCAGGTCTAAAATAGTTGGAATAAATTCCTCAGCTTGTTCATTCTTTTAACCTAAACTACATATGACATGCTCTTGGTCTCATATAATCATTCACGAATCATTTATGTGTGCAAGCACGTATTTATGTATGAGTTTGAGCTTTTTATAAGCTATACTAGCATGTTAATGCACATTTGAATGAGCTAGATATATATCATGCTTTCTAGTATGCTTTAAGATATGCTTGTAGCTGCAATATTGGCATGTTAATGAGCTGGATAGTAACCAAGCTTTCTGACATTCATAAAGCTTCAAAAAAAAAGTAATGTTTATGCTGTTATTGAGGTTGGAGTGTTTAGGCATTCATGCATTCACTTAAATAGTAGCATTTATTTTGAGTTAGGGCTGGTAATACTTAGCTCATTTAAGGTGAAACTAGTTTTGTAGCAGTTCCCTAACTTTATTGTGTTGTTTGACAGCTGCAACTCCTTGGCTTTTGCAGGTGGATCAGATTTTGAACTTTGAAATATCCATCCTGAATCAACACCAACAAGTAAGTATGATATACTAATCGCATCTATAGCAAATATTTTTCAGCTACAATTAGGGCTCAAAGGCCTGGTAACAAAATTTAGTTCAAAAATTCTGAACTGAAGATGCATAATTCATGTTGGAACTTAGCTAATCGCTAGTTATGCAACTGTAGATAGCTACTCATGGCTAGGGCTGCACAAAGGAGGTCGGTTCGGTTTTGAACCAAAACCAACTACCAACCTGTTTATAGGCGGGTTTTGAAAATCAAAACCATATACCAACCCGTCCATAGGCGGGTCGATTTCAAACCGACCCGAGTCGGGTTCGGTTTTTTTACGGGTTAAAACGTATTGACAAAATAAACATCATGAGTTAAAATATAGGTCGAAATGTCTCATTCAATCAAAGGGTGTTGCTCGTGGTATTGAATATGGATAGAAGAGTTGTGAGGGGGATTTTGAAATCAAGAAATTGAAACAAGAAAATTGGTTCTACTGATTGTGATTTGAGCTCGGGAATTTTGGGGTTGAACTCGATTTGACTTTCTATCTGAGATTGAAACGAGACAATGGAGAAGAAGACTGTTACCGAGAGTTTGCTCAAATATGTGATGGGTTGTGATTGCTGATGGCAGTAGAAATTGAGTCAGAGAAGAACAAGGAAAGACAAGTGCAAGAAGATGTTACTTCCGTAAAGAACTAGTGAATGGGTCATGTCGATATGGTTGAGTTGGTGGTTTCAATCGAGATGGCAGTGAATTGGTAAGAAGGGTTTGAACAGAAACAAGGAAAGATGATGAAAAGGATTTAGCCAATGAATCTGTGATGTTTTCAGTCGAAATAAGAAGCAAAGAACAAAAGCTGCTGGTGGTGATTTTGCTTACCGTCGCTGATAGAAAAAACAAGAAAAGAGATGGTGCTGGTTGTTTGGGTTCGAGTGTCGGAAGAACATAAGAGAATAGAAAGTTTATGTTTAGTTTAGTTAGGGTATCTTAGTTTAGATGGAGGGCTAGGATGAAACAAAATAATATCAATCAATGGCCAAAGTTCGGTTTATACGGGCGGGTTCGGTCGGTTTTTATACTAAACCCGTAAACCGTACCATCATAAACGGGTATTTGATTTAAAAAACCGTATACCAACCCGTTACAGGCGGGTTCGGTTTAAAAACCCACGGTTATATCAGGTTCGGGCGGGTTCGGTTTTTCGGGACGGTTCCTGTGCAGCCCTACTCATGGCAGCAAGCGTTAGGAGATAATATAAGATTAAGATAGAATTGCACTTATCTGCTTGTGCTTCTTGCAAATCTGCAGTTGTTCAAAGCTATTCAAAATTTGTGCGTAATAGCTTACTCTAGCTACAAATATGTTAAGTTTTAATAGTTAAAGGTAACATGATGAAATTCCAGGCATACTCAGGCATGTTCAATTCTGGAATGCAACAGATAAAAATGCAAGAAAAATTTAGGCTCTAAACAAGATTATTTGAGCCCTTAACAAACAGGTATAGATCAATCATGTGAGATTAAGCTTATGCTTTTAGAAGTACCAGAGTTTTCATTCAAGATTATGAATCATGCTTAAGTTAAAGCTATCATTGAGGATTTACACAGTATAACAATTGAAAATGTTAAAGAAGGTAGTGAATACTTATCTTCTATGTCAGTTCACAGATGTGCATGAGAATTTATGTTTCTCTTAGTAGTCCAGTTCATACTCAGCGTGAGTCGAAAACATCGTCATCATTAATAGACACTCTGTGGAAGATTCAGTTGATACTGAAATCTGGAAAACAATAAATTTCCATTAGATACATAGTTAATATCTTGTAATCATATTACATCTGTTGTTGCCTAATTAATCAACTAAAAGGATTTTGAATTAAAATCTCTTAATCCATCAAGAACAGATGTGAGTTCAATAGGAGATCGAAAACTGTAAATCAATGAAAATAAATCAATTTTATGGGTAATAGAGATTCATGTATGATGATAGCGAATCTAAAGTCTGATTTTCAATCAAGATAAAGATTCAAGAGATTGGCCGAATTTTCGTCAAGAACTCAAGAAAAGTTTCTGCGAATTTCATTCTAAGATTTTTGTCTCAAAAGCTAGATTGAGATGAGGTGATTACAAATCTGAATCCCGATCATCATTTAGAAAAGTAAATCGATATGAAATCGTAAAAATTAGGTTTTCAAAACCCTAAAAAAAATTGAAATCAATTTGTAAATCGATTTATCAGTAGTTGCAGTCGAATTTAAGTGATTAGGATAGATTAAACTTATCTTTCTGCTCATTTTTTAACCAGTGACAGAGAAGATTTGTTGCTCTTGGACTCTGTGGAACGAAGACGACGCTGGTGTGCTTTGGTGCAGTCGGAGAATGAGGACGAAGCGGTGCTGGTGTTGTGAATGTGAAACGCGGAGGTGATGATTTAAGCGGAGGTAATATAGTAAAGCGTGAAAAGGTGAAAGAGGAGACGCGAGATGAGAAAGAGACACCCGAGGAATTGAGCCGCTGGGTTAGAAACTAGTCTCCACTGTGGTTGTCAAACGTTTTAGGGTAAAAGTGATAGAGTAGTATGAGAGTCTAATCATATTAATAACAGGTCAAATTCCTCAAGAAGAGAGAGAAATATAGAGAAAAGACTCCATCCAAGTATCATTTTTTTTCCTTTTATAGACTTTATTTTTTTACATCCTTAAAACAAATGTCTTCTTCATTGTTTATTACAAAACTGTCATTTCTTCCTTAATAAGCTAACCTTGACTTTTTGGTCAACAACTTTTTATTCCCCTTGATCTTTTCATTCTCTTTATTACCCTTGGATATTATATTTAGGGTCGGATCAAGCTTCTTTTCGGACCGGGTCGAGTTCTCAAGTCCCAAGTCCCCTTATGGACTTGGGCTTACAAGCCATATAATAACCTCCTGGCTCAAGTAATGGATTTTCATGTATGAACAAGGTTCACTAAGAGTATCTTCAACGGAGTTTGGATACCTACAAAAATTGATGACGTCTAGGATTTTAAAGATTCTTCCCAAAAAAATCTCTCCACTAGTGGTTTTATAGTTAAAATTTAATTTGATTTGGCTAATCGGGTTTGGATAAGAGTATCCAAACTTACTTCATGTATTTTTAACTTTTAAAATTATTTTTTATAAATTTTAATAAAATAAAGCCAACTATATACACATCCAAATTTATCCAAACTCGGTTGGAGTGGTTTTTAAAACATAAATATATATCTAAGGGCAAGTCTTATGGTGGAAGAATTTTTAAGTTTCAAATTTCATGACATCTAAGCACTTGGAAAAGATCATGGAAGTGCTACGGTGGAATCTATAGAAACACAATTCCAAATAACGCCGAACGGCATTCAAAATCGTATTTTACAAGTCAACGAACAAAATACAGTTTTAAATTTTGTTTGACTTGCAATCAACGGTTTAAAAGTAAAAAAACAGAAATCAAGAATTTTGTGTTGACAAGCATATAAAAAGAAAACAGGCACGGACATTTCTTATAACCAACAACATTTGTTGTAAATCGTTATGTTTCCATCAATAATACAGACATACAGTAATATACTTTAAAGATAGAGTAATAAAAAGATATGTCTTCATCAATCAAAGAAATTAATATATATATCAAAAATACAGATCCTGTATAATGTTAATAACAGATTTATAGTATTTTGGTCTATGTAAATAATGTTATGTCGACAAAAATCCATTTGGAATTGTGTTTTAGAAAACGCGATTTGGAATGCCACAAAACACAATTCCAAATTGCGTTTTCTGACATATTTACATTTTCGATTTGTCTCCAGCGCAATTCAGATTTCCGTTTTCTCTTTTTCGTAAAACCTTGGATGATTCCTTGGAAAACGTGGAACATCCCTATTTGGAAGCCATTAGACTTGACATTCCACACTTTTTTCAAGCTTGGAATAACTTGGGTTCTACCATAAGACTGGTTTTAAGATTCATGTGGGGAATATTAATAAAATTTGATTTTATTTTATGTCCAGCTAGGATACATACCCAAACACCATTGGAGATGTTCTAAGATAAGTTTATCAAATCTAAACTTGGATATTTAGGTTAGAGGTACCCATTGCTAAATGATCCGGGTTTGAATCCGACAGGTACCGAAAAATACAGGTATTACAGAAGCAATCAAGTAAACCTGTCATCTTCTCGTACTTAAGTCGAGCAAGGTGTAATACCTTCATCTTCTTCAAAAATATGAGTATTACATAAATAATCATGTGATTACCAAAAATCTGAGGACTTTGGGATCACAACCAAAAGTGTGTGAAATCCAATAAAGTACATTATCTTATCGTAAATCGCCTCACCATAACATTTTGAAAGTGAAAAACAATCAAAGTAAAATGAAATAACACAAGAATTTATGTGATTCAATCATTAAAACTATTTACATCCAAAAGTAAAATAATTGGATCCATTAATATGATCATATTTACATATATACAGAAGAAAAGAGAAGAGAAATAATCTATACCAATGAGATGACTTCATATAAATCATAATCATGTTAATCATGAATCAAATGAACTAAACAATTACATAAATTTCATACCTAAGCTCTTTGCTATCACTTCAATGTCTTCGGTCTAATTTCTCTTTAAATTTTCCAACCCCTTCTCATGTTAATGAGCTTGGTATTTATAGTTAAATTGATGGAGCCCAACAATCTACCTTTCCACCATTTATTCTTATCCATTCTTGGTGCGATATGTAGTTCCGCAAAGCCTATTTACAATTCCCGCAAGGCCTGATCGTTCCTTCCGCAAGTCTTAGCCTGGGTACTGCCTGTTTCCTGTGGTTTCTTACAGATTATCCAGCACTTCTTCTGCGGTCTTGTAGTTAAGTTATTGTTTTGGATTGGAATGACTGTTATGATCTTATTTGAATCATGGCATGTTTGACGTAGCTATTTAAAGTGATTCGTCATGCTTTAATTCTTTGTGTTCCGCTGCTTGCATAGTCGATATGTGTCAGCCATGCATCGATACTCATTATTACTCTTTATTGTGTCAGGTTTTCCCGCAACCTGTTGTCAGTCGAGCAATTAAAGTTGTCTGTCTTGATTAGTGCACTTTACTTTCCCGCTACCTACGTGTTGGTCAGGCAGCAAGGCTATCTGTTTTGTGCAGTGTGCCTTACTTTCCCGCAACCCACGTGTCGTTCATGCATTAATGTTGTCAGGATCAAACTTTAAAGATTTTGTAGCTGTCAATTCAACGCTTTCAAAGGACTTTGTTCCAGTGTTTCTCGTCTCATCATAGCTCGTTACTTCTCCAATAGTTTTTACCCACGTGTACTTCAGAATTTATTCGCTTACAATTTGCCCCCTTTTTCCCTTTTTGGAATTGACAGTTGTTAAAAAAATTGAAAAAAGGAAAAATAATAATTACCTTTCCATTTTCCACACCTCCAATAACTTCTTTTCCCACGTTACACCTTTTCCTGCTTTTTCGCTAGCAGTAACTTTCTTTTGCACGTTTTTGTCAGTTGGCATTTTTCGAGGAAATCAAATCTCTGAACTTTATTTCTTTTCACTTTTCGACGGTTCGACGGTTTCAGCTTTCTCCTATTTAATACCAATTATTTTCTTCATTGCATTCTTTACACCTTTTGTGTTCTCCTTTTTAAAGTTGCATCACTTTTCATTCCTTCAAGCTTTTCAAAGATTCTTCAACATCTTTTCATCCTTTTAAACTTCTGCAACTTGCGATTCTTTTATCGGGATCCAGTTTTTCCCATTATCAAAGTATTCTTCTTAGATTCTTTTACTCCTCTGTAAGTAATTCTTTTTCCTTTTCTTTTCTCGTTTGCTTGATTATTATCCCTGTACGTAGATTCTTTTGAGTTAAATAGTGAAGATGATGATGATGCTCTTGCCTGTTTATTGCTTATTGGAATGAACGATGATTGAGAAGTTGTTGAATTTTCTTTTGATGATTGGTTATTCTGACATGATCCTTGATTTCTCCTGATTGGAGAATAATGATGATCTTATTGTTCTTTTGTTTTGCAAATTTTTTACTCTGCTCTTGCTTTTTGATCTTTAGTAAGCTTATTTTTTCTGGCTTTCCTGTGTAGATAAAAATCTATCATGGCTGGAAAAGGTAAAGCCAAAGTTACTGGTGATTCTTCTCATCAGGATGATCAACTTTTACTCACGAAACCATCTCATTATCCTGTATCGAGGAGTCATCCTTCGGAACCTTTAAGGCCTGCGAATGTCCGTGTTACGGTCAACAATCCTGCTCATCGGGATAAACGTGCTCATGATAGATGTAGCTTCAAACACATAAATCTCGAGGAATTCAAAAGGGTTCATGGTCTCTGCCGATTTAAAGTCTCATTTTATGACTGTGTTGAAGATGAAATTACCCTGGAGATGATGGAAGGTTTTGACCACACCAACAACAGACTATTAATCCATGCGGGAGCTTTAGATACTGGTCTTCAGCTTCCTTTATATAACAACGAAAATCCTTTTCAATTCGAAGTTTTTGCCAGCCGCAATCAATCCCATTATAGTTTAGTCCAATCCATCACACATTACAATGGAAATTGGTGGCGAGTACTTGATGAATGTAGCATGCGCAGTCAAGGAAGAACCAACTTCACATGTTACGTTGCAGACCCTGCGGAACGTAAATATTATACGTGGAAAACTTCCATGCTACTTATGCGGACAATGTTTCCGCAAAGAATTTTAAAAGATGGAGTGTTGGCCCGAACCGCAAAGGTAGTGAGGGATTCCGTCTGTTAGCGGAAATTGATAACGTAAAGTTGAAGTATATTCCGGGGACAACGCGTCCTCTCAGGGAAAGAATTCGGGAAGATCACGACTACAAATGGTACCGCACCCCTCTTGTTATTGAGGGTCCATGGGTTTTCGGGTCTGCTCCTAATAACGTAGTTTACGATCTTTTTACTCGCTTCAACGGTTATTGCCCTTGGCGATTAAATTTTATTGATTTCAAGTTCCCACTTATCATTGAGGTACGTAGATTTTCTCTCTATCTTTTGTACTTTATATATTGCTTAATGATTAGAGTTTTCATTAAATGATTTAATTTTTCTCTTCTTTTTATAGCCACAAGTTGAGCCGGAAACTGTATCGTTGGTTGATGATGGCACACAAGATGATGCGAGGGTAAAATGCAAGGCCGCACCCCTTGCTGAAAAGGTATTACTTTAATCTGACGACTTCTTATATCGCTTTAGAATTTCATCTAATGAATTATTGTGGTGCATCTATAGGGTCGGAAGAAAGCAAAGGGTGCACCCCGTGCTTCTATAGATAGGGAAGAAGGTGGGATTCATGATTCTACGGTCATCTTCCATGCTCAAGGGGTGAAGGAAGTTCTGCCGTGGAAAGACAAGAAGGAGATCATCATGCTCTTCTTCAATTAACGAACTTTGTATCTGTGGAACAAGTTGGTGCCGCGGAAGAGATTTCACATGCTGCCGACGATGTCTCGCACCAAACTATCGCTCTGACCCTTCTTTTTATCTTCAATTCTCGCCTCTTCCTGGTGATGAGCCGCTTGAAGCCGCTTCTGATGAAGATGACTCAACTGATGAAGGGGATCAGAACCTTCAAGAAGATACCATAATTACTTCAGCAGAGGTGAACCCGCAAACTCATGTTGCGGAGGTAAATGAGCCGGCAATTACTATTTCGACGAGTAATGTGCCTTCAGATACTATAGCTGGAGATGGTCCTGCCAGTATTAATGCTTCGGGCATGGCTGCTGTTGTTTCAGTTCAGCCAAATTGGGAGTTCCCGCAACCAAGCAGAGAAAGGGAAATTGGCGAAACCTTCAACCTCTTGGATAAAGAAAAATAAGCTTTTCGATGGTTCATGTCAAAGAACCTTCTGTCTGTTCCCTGTAATTCTCTTCCGGTGAAGTCGGATAGCTCTTCGGTCTCTCGGTTGCGTAAGTCCACGGAGGTTGCTCCATATCAAGCAGCTAGAGATGCTTGGTTGAAATATCAAGGTGAAGCCGTCGATCTCTTATTCCGCATCGCCGAACCTTCTTCTCTTGCGAAAACTCTCTCACTTGCGGACGGATAGGTGTATTCTTTTCCGTAATAAGCTCTTCTACAGGTATTTTAATTGTTTTTCTTCCTTTTGATTTCTTCTTATTGTTTTTATTTTGATCATAACATAAATTCTGCAGCTTGGACGAGGTCAAAGTGCCGCACATACCGCATATCAATTCTACAAAGCGCGGTCCACAATGATGGAGTCCCGATTTAGGGCCGTAGAAAATGACGCTTTAGATTTGAAACGGGAAAATGATGCGCTCCGCAAAAAAATGCTTAATCTTCAGAACCAAGGTTTTATTCTTTCTCGCAGTTACTTTTTTCTTATTTTATTTCTCTTTTTTTCTGAACTACTTCATGGGATCAGCGGGGGATTCAGAACTTGTATCTAGGATGCAGCATAGGATTACACAGTTGAGAGATCATGTTGTAAAAGTTAATAATGAGAATATGGAGATCAAGAAAAAATTCAATGATCTTGTAGATAGTCATGATTCAGTTATTCGAAAGTATAATGAACTAGAATCATAATATCGGCTTTTATTCATGGAAAAAGTTCGCAAGAAAGTAGAATTTGATGCCACTTTGTTGTGGACTACAGGTTGCGTTTCGGAAGCACGGCAACATCTGAAAAATTGGAAGAAGAGAACCGTAAGCTTTGTGTGGAATGGCGGAATATCCTTACGGTATTTTCCCATTCTGGATCGTATCATCATTCACAACTTTCTTCGTACATCGCTCAGCTCATTGAGGACAGAGACAACTCTTCTGCAGAGGCTTATGCTAAGGGAAAAGCCCTTTCGGATGCTCAAGCTACGATTCTAAATTTATCTGATTATGTTCTTCATCGCGAGAGCGATATTCTCCGGCTGCACAAAGAAATGGCAAGATGCACATCTAAGTTAAATCGTCTGCGGGATAATGAAACAGAGTTAACTCAGTGTCAACAGCATCTCGAACAACTCAAAGCCGATTACGACGAGCTTTCGGGAGAATATGATTTCCTTGACATTACGAAAGATACAATGGGTCGTGAACTTGTAGAGTTTGAATCCCTCGCTAGAGGTATCCTATTTGATCGTAAGCTTAAAATTCAATATTATTCCCGCATTGATTAATCCGTTACTTTAATTTCAGGTTTTGAAGAAAAAATTAAGGACGCAACAACAAGAGATGCTAAGGATGGTGAAGAGCTTGGTGATTTGATAGACACATTTTAGTGTCTGAATTGCACCTTAATTTCTAGTGAG
>JAJJMC010031495.1:893152-975403 GCA_023531435.1 Papaver californicum
TTACCTCTGTTTGTTAGCATAACAAAACCAATTTTGGCAATTATTTGGGCTTCAATTAATTTAAAAAGAATTATCTGATTAATCACACAGGTTGTTAGAATTACCTGATTCCTGATTCCTGGTACGTTTAAAATTATTTAAAAATCATAGTTAGGTTATTTAGTCTTTTTCTTACTCCTGGAATTTTCTAGAGTTAGTTTAAATCATTATTTTCTAAAATCATCACCTTCACAAGTTCGAGAATCGAACCTTTACTTACCACTTTCTAAAATTACATCAATTTTTGGCGCCGCCGACGCGGACTTGTTTTTAGGTTTAGGGTTTTAGATTTATTTTTAGGTTTTTATTTTTTTACTTTGTTCTATTTTACGTTTGTTTTGGTATTTTTCCTTTTTACTACAGGTTCGATTTTGGATCGAAAAGAGATTACGCCCAAGTTTTGGAGTTAAAGCTAAAAACTTGGAATTAAAAAAAGGGAAAAGCTTAAAGTTTTTTTAAATTAGATTTTTAGTTTATTTTAATTAGTTTTAATTAGTTTTATTTAGTTTAGAAAATTGTATTATGGTTTTTATTAATTCTGTAATTTTTATTTTATTTTTGGACACTTTTGGACATTTTTAAACCCTACGGAAGGGTAATTTTGAATATCAAACTGTGTGCAGGGACGGACGATAATTACGATATTGTCTCGGCCCCTCGGGTTCGCACACTATTAAAAAGGATATTAGTGGCCCGAGTCGACTTCAACGGTTCGTCGCCCGTCTAGAACGGGAGGTAAATTTCGATCAACCCACGAATCTCCTGTCAGTGGGTTTTCTGGACGCCTTTGTATGCATATATGCTGAGGACTGAATACGGAACTTAAATTTCTGCATAGTAAAGGGCAAGGCCTGGCCATACAAGATAAGGTTTCGGATTTCATCACCGCCTCCTTCTTGCCCGCCTTAGGAAAACGAAACCTACACGAACCTAAGCTTAAAATATTGACTAGAAAGAGACCGATAAGGTAACGAGCTTATAGGAAAATCGGTTGGAAGGACTGTATTGGTTTCCTTATTAGCTTAACTCAAAAAGCAGGAAGATTAAATTAAAGTTGATTAGAGCCGCCTTGTAACCCAGGGAAGCGTTGCCAAAGAGACAGGGGTATCAAAGCTCCATTGAGCTTCTCCTGTTTCTCTTCAACTTGATTTAACTCGGATCGCTCAGAGAGATTCGCTAAAATTGTAACCAGTTGCCTTCTAAAAGAATAGAAGCTGGTCTAGAGACAATCTAAGTGGAACCATCATGCTTGTTGTTTGCTAGATTTAGGTTTGATTTGGTTGAGTCAGGGCACGATTGTGTTTGATTTAATTTTTACATGCCAAGAACGCCCTTAAGGCGAACTTGGAATAGAGACCCTCAAGGTAGGTTAATCAGTGGAAGACTTGTAGTTCATCTTGACCTTGAGAACCCAACTGAGAGTGAACTAGTCACTCCCGAGACTGTGTCAGCAATGACGTCTCTGAAGGATTTGTTGAATCCAACCCGGACCTCACGTCCATCTTGCATCAAGTTAGCCGCTACTGAAGCGAGCTACGAACTGAAACCAGGGATTATCCAGATGCTCCCATCATTCTTAGGAAAAGAAAATGAAAATCCCTATTTTCATGTTAGGGAATTCGAGGAAATATATAGCACGATCAGAATTAGAGACTTGAATGACGAGTCTATTAAACTTAGACTATTTCCCTTTTCACTAAGAGATAAAGCCAAGTCGTGGCTGTATAGCTTGGATCCTCAGTCAATTGAATCCTTTGCCCAACTTACTTCAGCATTTATTCAGAAGTTCTTTCCTAGGAATAAAATTTCGTCTGTTAGGCAGAAAATATGCACGTTTTCCCAGCTAGAGGGAGAGTCTCTGTATGTGTATGTAGAGAGGTTCAATGACTTATTGTCCCAATGCCCAGACCACGGAATAGAGGAATTAAGGCTATTTCAAATCCTCTATGACGGTTTAGATTATGCATCTATAACCTTGGTCGAGTCTTTGTCAACCGGAGGGTTCGACAGTAAGACTCCTGCTGAGGCGATGAAACTTCTGAGGGATATCGCCGAGAAGACCCAGCAGTGGGAGAGTAGTAGAGAGCCAAAAAGAATAATTCTTCTAGGAAGAGGAAATGTTAATAGGGTAGAAGGATCTTTCGATTCAAAGGCCCAAATAGAAGCCTTATCTAGAAGGCTAGAACTGGTCGAACTGAATCAAGCTAGTAGTTCAGAACCCAACCAATTCGAAGAGCAGGCTTTTGCTCTTTATAATAACACTAGATTTGATAACCAGAGAAAGTTCGACCCATATTCGGAATCTTATAACCCTGGCTGGAGAAACCATCCAAACCTTTCCTGGTCGAAAGGCCAGGATCAAGGTCAGTTTAGTAATGCTAAAGGTCCTCCAGGCTTCAGTTATAAGAATTCGGCTGGTCCAACTCATCCCAGCAATGACGAAAAGAATGAGCAGAGATTCCATACCTTGGAAAAAGCTATCTCTAGTTTACAAACCCAAGTCAGTGACATTGATGTGGCTCTGAGAGAGCGAGAACTTGGTAGGTTCCCTAGTCAACCCGAACCAAATCCTAGAGGATCCAATGGAATGTTGACTGGTGAGAAATCATCCAGTCATGTGAATGCAATTAGTACCCTTAGGAATGGTAAGGTAGTGGATAACAAGGTAACTAGGCCTAATAGTGAATAAACTGTAGTTCACCCTGACCCAATAGATGAAGAGCTCAGATAATAAGTTATGTGTTTCAAAAGGTTTTATCATTCTCAATAAATTTGCAACACAATTTGGTTGAAACCAAATGGTACATATTACTACCCAGCTCAAACACTGAATTAAAATTTTATTTCACTGATCTTTGTAGGCATCAGAAATTTAGTTGAACATAAAAATTTATTTCACCGATCTTTGTAGGTATCAGAAATTTATTTCGAGAAATAAGGTATAGACTAGTAAAAATAAAGAATATGATCATAACGACCAAATTCATATATTCGTCAATTGACTCGTTTATAATAAAATCATATATACAACTTTTTCATATGAACCTAAATTATTGCATTTTAAAGAGAAAAATTTCCAAATAGAAAACGACTCAAAATTTTAACAACCAAATTTTGTCAGATAGAATAAATTCTTTATTCAATCCCCGTTTCTAGCGCCAAATTGTGATTATCAAAAATCTGGGGACTTTGGGATCACAACTTAAAGTGTATGAAATCCAATAAAGTACATTAACTTATCGTAAATCGCCTCACCATAACATTTTGAAAGTGAAAAACAATCAAAGTAAAATGAAATAACACAAGAATTTATGTGATTCAATCAGTAAAACTATTTACATCCAAAAGTAAAATAATTGGATCCATTAATATGATCATATTTACATCTATGCAAAAGAAAAGAGAAGAGAAATAATCTATACCAATGAGATGACTTCATATAAATCATACTCATGTTAATCATGAATCAAATGAACTAAACAATTACATAAATTTCATACATAAGCTCTTTGGTATCACTTCAATGTCTTCAGTCTATTTCTCTTTAAATTTTCCAACCCCTTCTCATGTTAATGAGCTTGGTATTTATAGTTAAATTGATGGAGCCCACCAATCTACCTTTCCACCTATTTATTCTTATCCATTCTTGGTGAGATATGTAGTTCTGCAAAGCCTATTTGCAATTCCCGCAAGGCCTGATCGTTCCTTCCACAAGCCTTAGCCTGCGTACTGCCTGTTTCCCGTAGTTTCTTACGGATTATCCGGCACTTCTTCTGCGGTCTTGTAGTTAAGTTATTGTTTTGGATTGGAATGACTGTTGCGATCTTATTTGAATCATGGCATGTTTGACACGTAGCTATTTAAAGTGATTTGTCATGCTTTAATTCTTTGCGTTCCGCTGCTTGCAGAGTCGATACGTGTCAGTCATGCATCGATACTCATTATTACTCTTTATTGTGTTAGGCTTTCCCGCAATCTGTTGTCAGTCGAGCAATTAAAGTTGTCTGTCTTGATCAGTGCACTTTACTTTGCCGCTACCTACGTGTTGGTCAGCCAGCAAGGCTATCTGTTTTGTGCAGTGTGCCTTACTTTCTCGCAACCCACATGTCGTTCATGCATTAATACTGTCATGATTAAACTTTAAAGATTTTGTAGCTGTCAATTCAACGCTTTCAAAGGACTTTGTTCCAGTGTTTCTCGTCTCATCATAGCTCGTTACTTCTTCAATAGTTTTTACCCACGTGTACTTCAGAATTTATTCTCTTACAAATCAAGTAAACATGTCATCTATTGATCGTACTCAAATCGAGCAACAGTGCAACACCTTCATCTTCTTCAAGTATTACTGATTTTAGTTGACAGTTGAAAGGTTTGTTTTGATCATGCAAGGGTTTTCTTAAATTGATTTTTATTAATTCTTCCAAATTGAAATCCAGGGTTCACAAAACTGATGGAAAAGTTTGGGGTTTTTAAAATTGGGTATGATTAAAATAATTGGCTATTGAGGTACTCTTATAAATAAGGTTAGTATGGTTTTGATTTTTTGTTATCTCAATTATTCATTTTTTATTATTTTAATTGTTTAATTTATATTTTAGTTAATTAGAATTTCTAATGGGGGAAAGTTAAGAGATTTTGTATTATGTGTTAAATATGTGGGTGGAACATATCGTCTTCTTCATTCTAAATTGGATCTCTATTGTTATAAATAATGGGATTAAATAAAAAAAATCAATCTATGTAAATGTGGTATCTGTGGAAAATATTCATGTAATTTGATTGTTTAGTATTAAAACTAAATAATATTGTTGAATTAATAATATGGCCTCAAATAATATTTCCATGTATTGTGAACATGAAGTTTATTGGTGACCTACCATTGGCTATCAGGAATAATCCAGGCTCTACTGGGTTGTCTTTTGGTGAAGATAAGATGAACATTATCCCTTATGATAATGATATGTCCCATGGTGATGACATATAGGCAGCCAAGTATCGGGCCACTACATTTTCCTTATCATGCAGTACTGGCCTATATAAAGGCAGTGTACGTTTATTATTTGTAACAGAAAAATGAGAATAGAAAAATAAAAAAAGCCGTAGCTCTTACTTGCCTCTTCTGCGTACTAGCTAGTATTTACTAGTTCTTTATTATTTTAGTAATAAACATGATACAGGGGCTCCAATATTTTAGAGGGGTTTTAAATGGAGGAGGTGACCCATTTTTTCGTTAAGGATATTTTAGGGGTAAAATTAAATGTCCATTTTACCTTTTACCTAATAAAAAAAAGATAAATTTGTCCTTTAATTAAAACCTTTCCCTCTCCTTCATATCTTCTTCTTCTCCATTTTAATCAAATTTCTCCATCGAATCAAAATTTCGTCGCCGATTAAACTCCCAATTTCGTGATGAAGAATACTAATAAATGTGTAGAAAGTAGGAGTGATGACAATCCGGATAAAACTAAACAAGCTAATGAAGATTTTGGGTTACAGAGGGAATTTAAGGTTGGGTTCGAATGAAAAACCCAACCGTAACTGGTTTGTTCTTCATGTTACGGTTGGGTTATTAAAAAAACTCAACCGTAAACTCAAAGGTAGGAGATGAAGATTCAACATGTATTTACGGTTGGGTTTTGCCTTAAAATCCAACCGTAACTAATCTTTAAACCCCAATCGTAAAAATAGATAAATAGATTTTAAGATTTTTTTATTTCTATCTTGTAGAGAATTGAAAGACAAAGCTAACCCAAAAAAAATGAGGTCAATCGGACATCGTATGAAGGAATTATGATCAAAACGGTGAAATCAATTTGTATCCATGAAGTTTTACGGTTGGGTTTGGCCAATTAACCCAACCGTAAATCTGAGCATTTTGGGCTTCATTGAGCCCAGATTTACGGTTGGGTTAATTGGCCGAACCCAACCGTAAATCTTCCTGGATACAAATAGATTTCACCGTTTTGATCATAACTTCTTCATACGATGTCCGATTGACCTCATTTTTTATTGTTAGATTCGTCTTTCAATTCTCTACAAGATAGAAATGAAAAAATCTTAAAATCTATTTATCTAATTTTACGATTGGGGTTTAAAGATTAGTTACGGTTGGATTTTAAGGCAAAACCCAACCGTAAATACATGTTGAAATTGTAAACTTAATTTGGATTTTATGGTTGGGTTCGAGCCTCAACCCAACCGTAAAACTGGGAAAAAGATGGTGTTCATCATTGTTCTTCGATTTTGGGTTTTGCTGAAAACCCAACCGTAAATCTGGGAAAAAATGGTGTTCGTCGGTGTTCTTCGTGTTACGGTTGGGTTCGACATGAAAACTCAACCGTAAATTTCTCTGAATAAGAAAAAATCCATCTTTCAAATCGTGATTTCATCAAATTTGAGCCATAAAAAGACCAAGAGTTTAAGCTAGAGGTTTACTCAATGCTACTATGGTTGATTGAATCAAAATCTAGGGTTTAAAAAAAAAATATAAAATTTTCTTAAATTTCATCTAGTTTTTCTTTCCACCAAACACAAATTCAATAAAAAAAATATTCAATTCATTTGATTAAGTAAAAGATTATATTTAATTAATCATGATTAGCTTAATTTAATCTTAATTAATTAATATAATTAAGATTAACTAATCAGGAGTGGTTTAGACATTGTGAAAATATTATGGATAAGGGGTTTTTTAGATTTACTTTAAAATGTCTCTATTTCGTCTTATTAGAGGAACCCCTCCAAGATATTGGAGCCCCTAATCAACCTTCCTTAGTAAATATTTATACTAGCACATCATAGGCTATAATTTGAAATCAAAAATTTGACCGCATCAAAATATTTTTCCATAACTAAATGCTGAAAATAAATCCACACCGTTGTTATAGCCACCACAATCACTTTAATGTAACTATAGAAAACTATCTGGTCATAAATTTACATCTAAATCCATCACATATAGCCATAGGTGAACATATGGTCATATTAAGTAATTATGTATATATCGAATGTGTAGGATAATAATAGACACAGTAGACACATCTGTTGACTTGTGACAGAAAAAGAATTTATTTAGCTATTTTGGTTTGTTTGTGTCCATAGTATATGGTTTACTGGACACACACGTATTAAAAAATACACGTTTTATGAAACATGACAAAAGAGTGACATGGCTACACCACTTTTTTCTTAGGGGGGGTTATTATACGGCCACACGAAGCATTTGTTTTTGTGACCAGAACGTTGGTTGCTACTGAGCCTTTTCTTGCCTACTTATTCTAGGCCTAATGTTCCTAGTCTGCTTAATTTTCTAGCAGCATATGCCGGCAGAATCCCTCTGCTTGTTCACTGCAATACAATGAACTCGAGTGTTGGTCTTTAAAAGGATACATTGCAAGTGATTGTGATTTACAAGGTAACTGCCGACTGCGAGTGCAACAGAGTATTTTGTGAAAATAAGACATTCAGGGTGGAGTTTTACTGCGTTCCTTTCTCCAAAACACCTCCTAGCAAACTTTTACCTGACTGTATGACCTATATACTCTCCAAAATACATCACTGACAAGGCTTAGATTTCATGAAAAACTGAAACTTAAACAAGCGTATTACACAATGCAATAATGAACCACTCCAAAACTCATCAGATTTTTAATTTCATGAAAATTAGGTTTACATTAGAGTAATTCATTTTTCAAAAATGCTGACAACTTTATATAATTGCAGTAACTGTGAACTACATTTCAATCACAATTTAGTGGTTTAATATTTTAAAATAGAACAAACAAACACTCGTGACCCTTTTTTTTTTTTTTGAAGAAGGCCACACTCACTACCTTTGAATACTATAGATAACTAAAGCCAAGTTCGCAGAAATATGAAATGTGAAACGGAGAAGGCTGCAAAAACAATCCAGTAAAATCAAGAATTAAGGAAACACGCTTTAGTCGACTTCCTCAATATTAGGTCCACTACCACCAGCTCTTGCTGCAGGACATCATCATCCATCCCACCACCAGCAGCACCCATATCAGGACACCCTGTTGGTATATCTTTGCTATGATGGCGACATTTGAGACTTGGGCTACTGAATTGCACCTTTTTGTTATGAATAACTTCTTCAATTAGGGCTTCGGTTGATTCAAGCAGGCCTTAAATACTGTACCCATCACTGTGAAGATCCTTATGGACAGTAAACAGTAGAAAACACATTTATGTAAGCAGCAGTTCCAACATTTCCTTTGTCTGGCGGGAAGCTGAGAACCGTGATTGTTAGCCTCTTCTCTGCCAACATTTTGAATTTTTAACAGTATCAGACAAAGATATGGTTTTGCTTAACATGTTCCTTTTTATTGAAGAGACAATCGGTTTAGAAATTATAATTAATTTCACTTGCAACTGAATCCAAAATAGATTTTAAGTACATGAATAATCAGCAACAGAATAATCAGTTTTTATGAATAGATACGAATTAATTATGATATGCTACTCCCCTTTCATACTGCACATTCAATTGCTTATCAAAACATAAAGAAGTTCTTGAAATGAAAACAGAGAACATGTTACACTCTAAACATAAATATGAATTCAAGTAGCAATATAATCACCAAAAGTTGATAAGAAAGAAAAACATCTTGTTTTTTACGAATGATGCTCAAATTTAAGAAATTGGAAAGACTAACTTATCAATATCAGATAATAAGTAGCAAGTCCCGGAGAAGTAAGTACTATAATTGATATAGTTGGAAACTTTTATGTGGCTGGGAACTGAAATCTGCTTTCTTTTCACAGATGTGAAATCACATCAGTCGAGAAAGAGCTCTAGTGTTCATGGAGTATGATTTAAGAATGAAAAAGAGAAATAAACTACAACAGGTAACAGGGGAATTATTGAGTCGAGCAAAGAACTACCTTTGCTTTCCTCTTCAGTTCAGCCCAATTGATTGCTCTTGTGCAAAGCTGTTCAATCCTCTTATGGGGAGAATGTGATTTGCCTGCAAGAAAATTATATCCAAGAAGTTGAGTTAAATCTCCATGCTCTAGAACTAACTTTTCATAAAGTTCGACTAACACCAATCTACTGGTAATTTATAAAAGTAAATTAAAGAACATCAAAATCATGTTGTTAACCCAAGGTCATGTATCTATAAAAGGTTTCATCTCAGACATGGTTCCATTGCAAACATGATTCAGGAAAGGGTGAAAAATAATCACAGAATATGGTACGTATATCAGGTATAACACAATATCCTCAATGAGCCAATAAGTCAGATAGTGTGTTGACCCCTCTAATATGAATGTCCTGTCACATTTCAAACATTTTTATAAATCTGAACCATATGGAGAAAACTGGTACCAATCAATTTTTCAAATGTATTTCACACAAGCGCCTGTAATCTGGTATTATTGAGAGTAAGGATATAAAAATCATAGATCAAAGTGAAAATTAATCAAGCTCCAGTTCACTTTGATCATCCTCCCACAGATTGTAACTGATTAACCGTGTACCATGGTCACCCATCCCATTGAACTGAAATCAGAACAAAAACTAATTAAATCGTATTTCCGGCCATATTTTCTACCTAGTCCAAGCAAGGTTATGGATCTGGTCACAAATTCAATCGGCAGAAATTTAAAGTCATTTGGTAGTATTTATTACCTCAGCACTTATTCTCCAGTAGGATCATGTCTGGAACCGTATACCCATGCATATAACATGTTGCTGGCTCATATGAGTTATCTACATACGAGAATTAAGTACTTCAGTGCATCGTCGCAATGAATACTAACCAAGTCACATTTATAATTCAAAGACTCAGTTGTAGGTTTTGGCATTAACATAAGCTATAGGAAAACAAGATAAAGTGATAACAAGCAAATAGAATACTTATTGATGATTGACTACAAACATAGAAAAACAACACCCGATTAAAACATAACCCAATAAAGAATGAACCTCAAGAAGACTCCAGTTCATTATATACATGAACCTCAGAAAGAAACCCACTTCTATTCATGACTAAAACACACACAAAAGCAGATATACCCACATAAGGAAACATAAAACCGCCTAAACTAAAGCAATCATCAAACCCACAAACCAAAGCACCTACATTGAATCGATAAGAGAAAAAATTAAACTAAACTGAGCAGGCAGATGGACAATAATACAATACCTAGGCTTTTTAAAGGTTCTCTTTTTTCCTCCCTATTTTCCCTTTGAAATCATCTTGTCTTCCTGTAAAACAATAAGAAAGATCCAATTCTTGTGATTACGGAAAATAATATAAAAACATTACCCATTAACACAAAATGATTTGATAGGTCTCTGAGATTGAATCCAACGCCAACACGAAATAATCAAAAAGAAGACCAAACTGCAGTCACGAACAATCTTTGTCAGTTTATTGAAGTGAATCAACTTAATTTTACCAGTGTTGTTACACCTTAGCTGTCTTCACGGGTCATTGATTTGCTGTGGTTTTAGTGTTAATGGTGATGGTGAGGGGTTTCCATTTGGGGGTTGACGGAGGAACATGAAGGAATTTTTGGTTTGAGTTTTGTGAGTGAAAAGGAGAAAAAATAGTAGAAGAAATTAGGGTAAATGTTTAGAAATTTTGGTTTCCAGTGGAGGGATAATAAGAAAAATGAAGAAAAAGAGATGAAAAGGAACAAATTATAACAAGATGCGGCTAGGGTTTCGGTGAAGGGAAACGAAATAAAGTGAAATTTTTGTAATTCGGAAAAAATTAGGGGGAAATAATGCGCCATTTTTTTTTTTTTTTTTTTTTTTTTGACAACCTACACATTTTAATTCATCCAAATCAGAATAGGGTTTAATATTCACTTATAAGAATAGCGAATAATATTAAAATACAAAATAATCAAAATCCTAATACAAATAAAAATATCAATTACAAGTAGACCGCGAAGAGAAAGAACAATAAACCACAAAGATGTTAAATTTTTATTTGTGTATAAGGGATAGATGATGGTATAATCCGGAATCAATTCCGACCATTTAATTTGATTGTATTCTTCTTTGATAAGAGATGCTCCTAAAAGAAAAGAAGTATTTTGCCCATATACTTGTAGATCCAAACAAACTTGTATGCCCTAAATCCCTTGGATATGGATTCAAAGCGACATCATGTTGAATCGTTGATGTTTTTGAATCGAGAATAGCAAGCCACGAACCAATCATCAAAGTTTGAAGAACTCGCCCCATAACGACGAAGAAAAATTGTCCCAAAATGACAAAGAAATGTGTCGAAATACACCAAAAACGATATAAAAACATCGTATTCAATTAACTATCTTCTAAAACTTAAAAGAATAAAAAATCTTTGCTCAGATCTAGTCCTCTTGGACCCAATCTGAGCAGAAAAAATATGACGGCTCTAGGGTTTTTTTTTAAGAAGAGGAAGAGAAAAGAGAGAAGGAGAGAATATCGAAATATTAATGTGCCAAAACTTGGTTATTCCCGATAATAAAGTTTGTAATTGTTAATATATTTAGCTAATCTCAAAGGAAATTGAATTTCTTTTGGTTAAAGATATATTTGATGTGCGAAAGTTTGTTATTGTCAGGATTAATTTAAACAATATAGTTCATAGTTTAAGTCAAGTGCATTCTAGTCCATTTGCAAAACGGGTTGGATATTAGTGGGAATTATAGCCTTAAATGTTTTTTACTTACAAAACATCGTATGATAATACTTATAATTATCAGATCAAACTCAATATGACTTATTATCTATTTAATTTTATCTAATTCAATTTAATTATACTCAACTTTCACTCGACATCACAATATCACAATTGATTTGACCAATTAGTTTTACTTATAATTTTTTCAAAATAAGTAGATCATACACAATATTATCATATCAGACTCAACATGACCGATTATTCACCTAGTTCCATATAATTCAATCTAATATAATTGTACCCAATTTTCACTCAACACACTTAATTTTGACTAATTATCTATAAACTCAACTCATTTTTACTTAATTTCATCAAAATAACTATATCATACTCAATAGTATCATATCAAAATCAGTATGACTGATTATCCACCTAAATCCATCTAATTCATTTCAATAGTACTTAATTTTTCATAAACATTACTAGATCATACTTTATTCGACTAATTAGCCACAACCCAATCCAATTTTACTCAATTTTATTCCATTTCATCAAAATAACTAGATTATACTCAATATTTTCATATCAGACTCGGTATGAATTTTATCCATTTAATTCTGTATAATTCAATCCAATTGTACTTAATTTTTACTAAACATTATAATACCATACCCAATTTGACTAATTATCCACAAACTCAATCCAGTTTTACTCAATTTTAATTAATTTAATCAAAATAAGTAAATCATATTCAATAGTATCATATCAGACTCGGTATGACTGATTATCCACTAACACCATATAATTCAACCCAGTTATACTCAATTTCCCCTCAACATTACAAGATCACACTTAGTTTGGCATAATAATCCACGAACTCAATATTTTATTTAATTTCGTCGAAATAACTAGATTGTATTATATAATATCATATCAGGCTCAATATGACTGATTATCCATTTGATTCAAAATCCAATTATACTCGATGTTACTCAATATTACAAGATCACACTTAATATTACTAATTATCCAAAAACTCAATCCAATTTTGCTTCATTTTATCAAAATAACTAGTTCATACTCATATTATCATATCAGATCAATATGACTGATTATCCACCTCAATTTATTCTCAACATTACTAGATCACACTTAATTTGACTAATTATCCATAAACTTAATCCAATTTTACTCAATTTCATCAAAATAACGAATCCATATTCAATATTACCAAATCAGACTCAGAATCACTGATTATTCATCTAAATCAATCCAATTGTACTAATTTTTCCTTTAACATTACAAGATCATAGTTAATTTGTTTAATTATCTACAAATTCAATCCAATTTAACTCAACTTTACTCCATTGATCAAAATAATTAGATCCAACTTAATTTTATCATATCGTGCTCAGTATGACCGATTACCCATCTAATTCCATATAATTGTACTCAATTTTCACTCAACATCACTATATCACACTTACTCTGACTAATTATCCACAAATTCAATGAAATTTGAATCCAGTTTTACTCAATTACATCAAATTTGAACGAATTGGACTAGTATAGAATAAATCAAGTAAAAGTGAAGAAATTGGAAATTAAATCATTTTGATTTGAGGTGATTGTATCAAATTAAATGATTATAATCAAAGTTTGATTCTTCATGATAATAAATTAAAAGTAATTGGAAAGTTGTCGATGAAAATTCGATTAAATTATATTTAATCGTGATGAAACTTAAAAACCAAATGGAAATAAAAGAGTGAGAAACCATTTAATGACATCAAATATTTAAGTCACTACTAAAAGGGTCGGTTGATTGAAATATACATCGAAACTCCAAATTTCCCAATTTTGAACCAAAATCTGCTTTATGACCTCTTCGACTAATTGAAATATACATCGAATCTTTAAATCTACCGATGGGAACTAAATTTGCTTCATGACCTCTTTAACTAATCAAAATACATCGGAATTTTTGAATCTATCAGTGTGAACCAAAATTTACTTCATGACCTCTATGACCGGTCAAAATCGGAACTCTTATTCTCCCTATGTGAATAAAAATCTACTTTATGACCTCTGCAGAACTGAAAATGTACTAGTACGAACCAAAATCTACTTTATTACTTCTCTGAATTGTTGAAATCGACATATTTTTATAAATCTCAGTAATATTAAAAATTAAATAACAGTTTTTGGGTTCATTCTCATCAGTTGATTTCACTCTTAACTAAATGAATTAGATCAAGTTGGTTATGAACCAAAATATATATTGCAAAATTTAGACATATAAACGAACAGATTTAACAAAAATTACCCACTAAAAAAGAAATTCCATTAAAAAGAACGAGCAAAACTGACGAAACATGTCACATATTCAATTATGTATAGACAATGTCATTTGATCCGTATGATGTAGAACCTAAACCAATGATCTACGTCAAAAATTATAGAATTCGTATGACTTTAACCCAGCCTAAGATCTGCCGTCCATCACTTCCTATCAATACCCGAAAGAAATTTCTGCCACCTTACTTTTCCCATTTTTTCTCTCTCTCCCCGAATCTCGAATCTCTCTCTCGGTCTGTAATCTGTATCACTCCACCTAGGCAAAAAGAAAAAAAAGAAAAAAAAAACCTAATCTAAAGAGATACCACCACTGTCACTATGTTTCTGTCGATCTAATTACCATCACCAAACCACATTCTCTCCGTCTCACTCTCTCGGAACTCATATTTGCGGATGGAAAAAAATTAGTTTTTTTTCTTGGAGGTTTTCAATAATGTTTATGTGAAAGTTGTTGCTTTACACCAGCAGTAAGAAGACGAGCTATTGGTTATACCTTGTTTTTTGAGCTTGTGTTTCTTCTGAAAACAACTCAGATCAGTAAGATGAGTCGTCAATTTGAGATCCTAGAAAAATTAATTTCAGATAAGTTGTCCTTAATTTTTGGTATCTAAACGAAATTTACATTTTCATTTTTTTACTACTTATTTTTTTGTTCAGATCTTTGAAACTCATATTGTGATTGTTTTGTTTTTGTCATTTAGGTTTAGAGAAGCTTGATCTTAGCTATAAAGTGGTGGTTGGTTCTGTTGGTAGTGTTAGTGGTGGTACGCTTTATTGGTGGTCACTTTTGCTCATCGGATGATAGTGAAGCGAGCAAACTAGGTGAAATTATAAACCCATGTCTCAGATTTCTTTGTCTTCATTTGTTAAAGAAGTTCAGAAGAACTGATTATTTTTCTTTTCTAATTTTGGATGATAATGAAAAGTTGTAAGCGTTAATGCCTTTTGGTATTCCCTGTTTCATACTACCTTTCGAACATATGCAGTATATGAAGATGATGATATGACACACTTACCACATGACTTGACAGCTAAAGGTATAATTATGAAGTGTGAACCTAGGAAATAGGGTTTACAACTTAATGTTGAATCCGGAAGCGCGGCATTTGCACCTGCTTTTGCTTTTATTCATGCTGCATTTAGTTTCTTTTAAACTTAGCCTGAATGATATTTGTTTTTCCAGTTCCCAACGTTTGGACAACAAAACTGTTGTCCGCCTTCTCAAGGTCTATGTTGTCATTTGCATTGTCGAGTGTTCAGCAGAGAAGAGTGTCTTATATACATCGAGAGAGATAATCCAGTTTATAATGAACTTGAGCCACTTCACTAGATGAATTTATTCTTGAGTTATTTTTCCATAAACTTAGCAGCTACTTACTGCAATGCTGTGTATGTGGGTGTGAGACTAGTACCAATTAATGTTGATTACCTAACTTTTTTCCATTTTCTAATCCAGTTTTTTGTCTCCATTATGCAGGAAGAGTCACGCCAGAGAGTGTAATATATAGCTTTGGCACTCTGTTACTTGACATTCTTAGTGGAATGCATATTTCTCCTAGCCATGTAAGTGTTTTATCCTTTTCATACAGCAAAGCTTGCCAAGCTCAGAAAATTTAATAACATCTTGTAATTTTTGTAAGATTAATATCTCTCTGCACCTAATGCTTGGTTGCATAATTTCTCTCTGGGCCCTTGACCTTATACGGGACAAAAATCTCCAGCTGTTAACTGATTCCTGCTTAGAGGGATAGTTATCAGAAAACGATGGTACAGAGTTGGTTCTATGATCTTGTTATCGAGTGTTTGTGGTTGATTGCAAATTATATAGGAAACTGTTTTTGTTGTCCAACAAAGCTTGGAGTACTCACAAGTTCATTTCTATGCAGGTTGCATTCACTGGGTCGACTATTAATGCATACTAGACTTGTATATTTGTATTTGATGATGATGTCAATGGTCATAAAGCGTAATGTGATGTTCTCTGTAGGGATTATATGAATGCTAGCTGAATGCTATGTCCTATAATGCTATCTGATGATGTGTGATTCCTGAATACAATTATTAATTTCTTTGTATCCTTAGTAAGCCTAGCTTTGGCCAGCACTAGCAGATATGAGATAACTATATTTTATACCCGTTACACATATATTTTGCATCAATTCACACATAAGCATATAACTATGACTATTTACTTTGATGTATTTAAGCTCTAGAAGCTGTGAACTGTTTACATTTTTGAGGAAGTTAACAAAGATCATTTAAGCTATTGCAGGGCTTACTTCATGCATGTAACATATAAGTTTGAAGTTGCAAGCTAAATTTCTCTGAACTTTGAACTATTTAATACCTTACTTTATTGTTGCAGATGTAGCCACTTACAGATCCCGATGAACATGGTGCTGACCCCAAGACTAAGAAGAAGAAGAAACCTTCATAAACTAACAACAAGAACTAAAGCCTCAGATATCCAGCATGAGACTCAAGACTGCAGCCTAGCTATTAAGAAAAATAGTCATGGATCGTAGACTCTGAATGTTTAAACTTTTAACTTTCTCGTTGAAATTTTGTTGTTTTATGGTTATTGTATAATTGATCAGATATGTGACACGTTTATTATATGATTAATAAAAATTATTTTGGATCAATTTTAATTGTAGTGATAAATTTTTTATGAATGATTATTGATATGATTTTTGTTGCACATGATTCAAATAAGTGGCCAATAGGTCCCTAAAGACTCGATATAGGTGGCCAATACTACTTTCCCATGGTCTTCCCATAGTTAAATATAAAATACAGGCCACCATTTAGATTTGAAACCATGGAGAAAGAATAGATAAAGGTGGCCAATATTGCTTTCCCATAGTTGAAATACAATCCATGTGGCTTTATGGTAAACTCTAGTCATGTTAAAAATCAAATTGTGTGTCTATAAGAATCTTATGGCCACAGTGGTAGGGAAAATGCATCACTATGTTTAAAAAAATGAATACCATATAGACACAATTATAGGGGTATGGTCATGACAAATCATGTGTAGTAATCACTAAAAATTTATGTAGCCATAAAGATATCCAGTTGTCATGCCATTTGATACCACATTTTTGAAGTGAAAAAAAAATCATGGTTAAAGGCCTGTGGACACGGTGATCAAATGTGGCCTACATGAAGATTTGTACTAGTGATCTAATTAATAGATTGAGTAATTCATAAAGTAATTACAACACGTTATCAACACGAATAGCTTGTGTCGGCAGACTGCTATTACGGTCGATCCTTTTGATCGATTGGTAGAAAACGGATTTGTCGATTGACAAAGACTTTTCTCTTTCTCTGAGTCTTTCTGTTTTTGTTTTCATTAATTATGATTTTAGTCTTGTACTTACCTATATTATTTTTGTTGTGATCAGAGTATTATAACAGATTAAGTTTCAATTTCTATTGAATCTTATAGTAATTAAGGCACATATATATATTAGCAGAATATATATGTTAATTCGTATTTTTTGGTAAGTTTGTGAAATGTGAGAATCACGACTCCACGAACTTTAATAATAATTTTCCATTTTATTTATTCGTTATGGTACCAACGGTGTTACACCGGTAAAGCGATAAATTGTCGCATCCCTGAAGGATGGCGTAAATTTGATTTCTTTTGTTTTAATAATCTCTAGAAAATCTGAAACTATTCCACCAGAAGCTGGAATATTGTGTGACATAATATACGCACAAGGAGCGCGCCCCGCTAGCCGGTCGGTCCCAGAAGTGACCTGTAACTGATATTGAGGCAATTTTTACCATAAGTATGTCCATGTGCACACTTGTAAATTGATATTTTGTCGACCTATAGGTGACGACAATGGAGATTTATTGGTATGACGTTGGTATCATATGTGTTTATATTTTTATGTATCTTTAAATTAAATTTTGTTTTAATTACTTGTTTCATAAACAATGGATTCCCGAAGCAATCCATAAGATATTGCCGACTCCAGAAGCAGTCTAACATGTAATTTGTAGCTTCATGTAATAATCCAAAATTTATGGGATCCAGCAGTAATCCATAAAATGGACTCCAGAAGTGGTATATGAAAATAATTGGATTCCAGGAATAAGCCATGTATTTTTTGGGTTCCTGAAGTAACCCATGGTTACTAAATGTTTTGTTAATGGCTTTATTATTTTTCTCTCGACCATCTCTGTTAAAAGATATGGATTCCAAAAGTAATATATCTTGTATATTAAATAGACGATTGAGATATCTGTCTCAAAATAATGGAACAACAAACATAAAATTTTCGAACCATTCTATAGCCTTATAGAGGTTTTGATAAATGTGAAACACCATTTTAGGTTCGAATAAAATGATAGACGGCTCTGGAAGAGCATGTATCACTCTTATGGTGTAAAAATTATTACTATTGACGTCTTATATTATTCCGGATTCCAGAAGAATTTATTGAATTTTGAAAATATTCGTCGTAACTACCACCTTGAAATGAAAAATGATGTTATATATATACTGATTACTGACTAATACTACAATTCTAAGTTATAAGAAAGTAAACGTAAAACTAGAGAATGATAAACTGAGATTGGAAAAGAAAGTGAGGAGTGTATTCCCGGTCTTTAGTTGTCGCATGATATTACAAATACAAAACCCACAAAAGGGTTATATAGTTTCTATTGCATGTAAACTAATTTACACTAGCTTACCACTTAGGATAACACGTGTCCTTGTTTACTTAGGTATGATTCAAATATATCACTTTGGATAAGAATATGTTGTTTGGTCTTTATCTGTTGTGCGGTGATATACATTTTAACTGGGTGCATCTGCTTGATCAAACAGTGAGTCATCCACATACTCAAATATCGGCTATATATAATACTTTTCATTGGATGACCACTATTTAAAATTGTCTCGTCAAAACCATGTTAGAAAATCCAATGGGATAGAAATTGGTCGAAAGAAAAGGAGTACAACGCTGATATCTTTAAAACAGTGTTGATCGTCACAAATTGTTTCCTTTCGTTAAAGTTGTGTTGGGACAAAACCTGAACACTTGAAGCTCACAAATTAGGGTGGCCGTTTCCACGAATCCTTTTCTTTTCCAAAACTGCATCGGGAAAACCACTTGGGACAAAACCCGAACGTCTGCGCTAAGAAAACCACTTAGGAAAAAACATGAACGCCAAAAAATTCATAATAAATATCGACGTTGATCCTCAAGTTGCCTCGTTAAAAACCTCGTCAGGAAAACCACGTGGGACAAAACCTGACCTGAGGAAAAGAGTACAACAGACGCCCGATAAAGGTGTTGGACACGCATATGCTGCATCGTTAAAACCTTGACAAGGAAAACCCCTCAGGACGAAACCTTGACGAAGGAAAAAGAGTACAATGCGTTTAAGTCCAACGGAGATTCTACGAAATTACTCCCCCTGAAGTATAACTTTCTTATGGAAAAAGTCTGTTTTACTGGTTGTAATTTATGGAGGATTGACTGCCATATCTTTACGTCGAGTGCACAACCACCATTGTACACCTCGCATTTAAATCCTCCGTCCACTGCACACCAATTTTAGATCGCCGCTTTAACTTCAGGCATAACAATGAAATGCTTCATGTAAACTCATTTTTGTCGTAGAATCATAGTTAACCTTTAAAAACGTAACCTACAAAATAAAAGTTAGAACAACAAGATAATGCATGCATTATATCATTACATGGTATTTCTGGACCATACAGTAATTTTCCTATATAAGTAACAGATCGATCGATCACGTTCAACTTTAGGAAACACATAACAATGATTCTAATTAGCAATACAGTGAGTATCAAAAATTGGATACTCTAGTCTATAGATACATTTTTATGATAGAATGTTCTCGAACTTCAGGTCGAGAAAGTATTTAATTCCAACGAGATCTCATAATTTATTTCAAACGTGGATTTTAGCGCTGTTAAAGGCCATCTCAAGAAGCCAAAGATGATATCATTAATTCATATCCGGATTTTTACTTTTTCCAAGAACGTGTACAACAATTGGACTCATATAGGGTAATGATTCCCATAGCCGAAGAATTTAGTATGCCAACTAAATAGCTTATTTAGTGTTTATCCTCAATCGTTCACAGGTAGCTAGGGTTTGGAGTAAAGGTTTTGTTGGTATACCTCTTGTAAACCCTCACGAGACTATAACTCGTCCGATAGGGACACCTATGGGTTTAAAGGCTTGTTACACATGCTAATTGTAACCGTGTCCTCAACGAAAGAGAGTTGTATTTTACCTTAGGTTAGTATAGGATATATAGTTTGCTCGAGGACTAGCAAAATGCAAGTGTGGGGGAATTTGATAAGTACATAATTTACATATTTAAGTATCATTTCCTTATACTTATTTGCTAGATTTTATGTGAATTTTAATGTGTATTATTTTCACTTTTGTAGTTTATGTGTTTTATTAGGTTACATCTCTAAAAGAAGTGAAATTGAGCTCTACAAGGAATAATTGCTAAATACCCAGTGGAACTCAGTCTATTCCAGGATTTCTACCCTCCATCTTGTATAGAATTAAAAGGCGAAGTCAACGCAAAAAGAATGAGGTCATTATGAGTTCTTATGAAGAAGTTATGAGCAAAACTAGGGCTGCACATACCCGACCCGCACCCGCCCAATTTGACCCGACCCGTACCCGACCTACTTCCGAACGAGTCGAGTGCGGGTGATATTTTTTCCATACGCCTTCTGGTGGGTCGGGTGCGGGTGAGGCCAAACCCGACCCGACCCACCCGCTCAACCCGCCAGAAAATCTCTTATTTGTTGGCCCTTGGATTAGATAGGGTGCTTTCATCTTGGGCCGTTGATTTGATACACACGTGAGAATTGGTACGTGAGAAAAACACACTAACAGATGATCGAGCTAGCCTAGCTTCTTCTTCTCGATCAAACAACGTCAAACTCAAACCAATTTAGAACATGAAAAAAAAAACAGAGAGAAAATAGAGAAAAGAGTGAAAGAGAAATGGAGAAGACGAAGAACCTTGTTTTGAAGAACACCAGATTCTTGTTTTGAAAAACACGAGATTGAAGAAGCTCACAGAGAAGAGCGACGTCGAACCATAGCACGAGTTTTATTGAAGAACACACAGGCACACAGTTGAAGACGAAGGTGTTTTTGCTGCACATAAGGTAAGTAAATTCATACCCACTTTTATATTTCACTTAAATCACATGATTGGTTGTATTTATTCCAAAATCTCCGAATCTTTTAGATTTGATTTTGAAAATTAGGGTTCATTCAAAACTTGAGGGTTTTCTATAATTAAGTTATTTAAGTTGTTCCTTGTCTAATTTAGGGTACCGACATCGACTTATCCCAATCTTGAAGGAAGAGATCGACGATCCCAAGTTCTTTTATCACATTGACAGTAGATATGGTATTTATCATGTTTCGATTATTAGAAATTTAGGGTTTTTTAAAATTAGGTTGTACTTCAATTGCAATTAGGGATTTCTTGATTGAAATATAAATTAAATTTAAAGTTAGGTTTTCCGAAATTGAAACTGAGATAGGGATTGCTCTTTTTGAAATTGAAATTGAAATAGGGATTTACTTTTGTATAGTTTTTTGGTTGGTTAAGAAATTGAGTGAGAAGAACAGATAAGTGTCCTTATCTTTGGCCCCTGGGTTATTGTTAGGATTTTATCAAAAGCTTATCTGAATTTTAAGAGCTTGAGTGCTTGACAGAGAATTATGGTGTCCTTTATTTTTAGATGTGTAGTCTTTATTTTTAGATGTGTCAATAGTTGATTGATCCTTGACATCCAATGTAGTTTGAGTGATTCTCTATGTCTTACTAGTAGTTTCTTTTAGTTCATACAACAGGGGATGGTGTGATAGGAACCCCATTGTTTTCTTCTGAATAAGAAGGTTACACATTTGTAATGCTGTAATTGTAGTAGTAGTGTAGTACCAATTTTATTACGTATCCATCTCTCTTTGTGTATGAGTTTCCAAATGATCAGACTTGATACATATAACATATCAATCTCTTTATGATTCCTGTACAACTAAGACTAGTTACTGCTAGAACTTCTAGTTCTATTTCCTTCCATTTGTTGTGAAGGTTTCTGTTGCATGTTCGTGTATTTCAAGCACATTAGTTAAGTGTGTGGCAATATATATGGTGTCTTACTTAGTAGACCAAATATTTTCTGGAGATGAGTTTGATGGATGACTTAGATTTTAAGATTGATTGTTGGTTAAAATGGTTTATCAGGTGGCGCGCGTGAGGATCAAAAAAACAGCCAAGTTCTTGAAAAAAATTCATCATTTCTGGGCGGGTGACCCGCACCCACCCGACACGACACGACCCGACGTCCAGGCGGGTTGGGTGCGGGTGAGGCCAAGCCCGACCCGACCAACCCGATGTGCATGCCTAAGCAAAACCGTGAAACCAACTTGGATTTGTTATCTGTTGGGCTTTATTGGGCCTGCGCGGGAAGAGAAATAAGAGAAGCGTTTTGGGCTCGCCTTTGACGTGAAAATTAGGGTTTTTGTTGGTTTTTGAGGAGGTTAAGTCTCCTAATTGGATAAGGATCAAAAAGAGGTGGAAGAGTTTAATTATATTAGGTTTCCTAATTGGATAAAGATCAAGAGGAGGTTACCAAAGCCTACGTAAATGGGAGCCTAGATATAATTTTCTACACAACTTCTCACAGATAGAAAACTAGGGTTTAGTTTTGCTTTTCAAAGACAGTTTATGATTTTTTTAATATTTTAATGTCTTTTAAGAAAGCCATGTCTAGCTAAAACCAACCACTGGGAAAATGAAGGAAGTCATATTTCATGAATGATTGGTAACTATTTTTGATTTTTAATGACTTTTGCATTGAATTTTAATTGATTTATGAAATTTCTTAATTAGTTGTGATTTTATTTAATGGTGTATGCTGGGACTTAAGAGCTTTTGATGCGTTATGCTTGTGATTTACAATTAATGTTTTAGAAATCTACTTTTTGCAAAGAAACATGGTCAATAAAAGAGCTATAATTGTTAAAGAATCATTGTAGAAATCATTCAGAAGTGATTTTGGTGGATTCTTGAGTTCCATTTCTTTCCAATATTATTAAAATCTTTTACTTATTTTCTAGTTTAAATAAAAATTAGGTCTAAAACGAATCTTCACAAGTCTCAGGGAACGAACTATTTTTACTATTTTTCTAAAACGAACACTGTCTGAGTCAGAAACTCAAATCCTTCAGGGATTCGAATATAATCACCAATACTTAGACGCAATTTGAGTCCTTCAAGGACTACCACACTAAAGTGCATCGAAATTAGGAATACTTTTAGTTTTGCAGAACAAATCCTGGAGACCAACAGAAAACCCTCAAATCGCACTTAAAGCGATTATATTACTCTCTTTGCGCTTCGTCTTATACACCAACTTGTAATATTCAGGTTTCACAATTTTAGAGTGTGAGTCGGATCCGAACTTCGCGCTTTTTCGAGATATTCCAATCTCTATCTTATTTTGAGGGCATTGGATTATATGCCTACCAATCACGATGTCAATGTTCCTCTGCAGAGGGGTACATAAATATTAATGTAAACAATAATCGACAATCATATAGATCCAAAACACTTCTCTAGTGCATGCACATTAAAAAATTGTTAGGAGAATAAGAGACCATCCATGAATGTGTCTATCAATAACTGAAAGTATTAAAATTGTTCATCGTGCAAGGTGAATAAGCCCTACAAATGCCACTCTGAATTCTCTGTAGGAATGTTGGTGGTTCATTGAGTTACCAAAATGCTTTCTGTCAATGACAGTTTAATAACCAAATGTCTCAGGGAACAAACATAATTTACACCCTATTTCAACAGAAGCTTTAGGTTCTGTAAAGAATGTCTATCAACATTTTGCATCGTTCTACTCATCTTGGTAGAACCTGGGTGTCCAAGCCGATCATCCAAAATAGGAATGGTTCAAGTTCATTAAACTTCTGGTTAATGACAACGTGAGAATCGACTGTTCGAATTCTGGCACACCCCATAAGAGGGAACTTTTAAGCTTCTTTACAACGTTCTTTGGTACATAACATGTGAAATAATAAAAATTTCATAAAAATGCTCATTTATTATATTAACCGATATTTGGGTATGTGGCTGACTCACTATTTGATCAAGCAGGTGCACCCAGTTAAAATGTATAACACCGCATAACAGATAAAGACCAAGTAACATATTCTTATCCAAAGTGATATATTTGAATCATGTTGGATAAAATTTCTGTAACAATGAGCAAACCAAACAGAGACTAGAAATGGGTTATTGGTTAGAAAAAAACAGAACACTCAGACAATTACACACACACAGAAAGATGGAGTCGTCTGTTCAACAGACTGCCCTAACTCGATATTTATTGGGTACACCTCTAGAAAGAGTGTTGCTGCACCACTAGTGATGATAAATCGAATCCAGGATAAAACCACCTGATACCAACCCAGCTAGCAAAAACTCGTTGGCCTGTTGCGAACTTAACAGCAGATTAAGAAAGAAAAATAAAACTACGTGCTTAAACAAAGCGAGAAGAGGGGAAAAGTCGTCAGGATAATAGCTGCGACTGGGGTAAGGAAAAATGAAAATTTTCCTTTTATTTTATAGGAAAATTTGAGAGAAGAGAATTAAATTGTATTTATGAAAAATCTTTTTATAATTCCCATAAATTCCCATAAATAACAAAACGTTTTTTAATATTTATTATAGGAATTTAAAATAAAAAACCATTAAGTCTTGATAGGCACACGCTGCGCACACGTCGAGCTCACGCCAGGCACTCGTCGGGCACATGCCAGCTCAGCAAAAACACACGCACGCATACCAAGCTCCGCAAGTCAGCGGCCCGCGTGCTTCGGTGCGAAGCACCGCACATGTGTGAGTTTGCCCACTAGCCCATTCCCTTAGTCCATATCCAATACACAATTTCTTTCCCTTAGGTGCAACCTTTGTGGTAATATGGATAGAATTCATCCTTGGTTTGTCCAATCTGGGACTAACCAAGGGTTTCTCATTCACTAAGAAGTGAAAAGTGGATTTGTTATTTCCACCCCCAATATAGGCTAGTGACCCTTTGGTCCCATCAAGATAAATTAGGTAACAAAATAATTTTTGGTAATAAATTATTTTTTAATTCTAACAAATCATACCTAAGTAAACATGTTATCCTAAGTGGCAAGCTAGTGTAAATTAGTTTCCATGCAATAAAAACTATATATACCCTTTTGTGGGTCTTGTATTTGTAATATCATGCGACAACTAAAGACAGGGAATACACTCCCCACTTTCTTTTCCCATCTCGGTTTATCATTTTCCAGTTTTACGTTTACTTTCTTATAACTTAGAACTGTAGTATGAGTCAGTAATCAGTGTATATATATATATATATATATATATATATATATATATATATATAATATGTTATCAGCACAAAAAGTTCGTGATAATTAAGATACTGTTACGGCTGATTCGTTTGATCAATTGGTGGAAAACGATATCGATAATCAGAGGAGATTATTTTGTTTCTTCTCTAACTTTTCCTACTTTATTTCTATTAAATATAGTTCTAGCTATGTATTTACCAGTATTATTATTTTTTTGATCAGGATATCATAACGGATTGTGATCTTAATTTATATTGTTAAATTGAAACTTATACTAATTAAGTGTATATATATATATATATATATCAGCTCGATATATGTGTTAATTTGTATTTCTTGGTAAGTACGGGGAAGGTGAGAATTGCGACTCCGCAAAATTATTTCTTTGTTATGGTACTAACGGTTTTAATACCGGTAAAACGAGAAATTGTCGCGTCCCTGAAGGATGGCGTAAATTTGATTTTTCTCGGCTATAATAATCTCCGAAAAATTAGAAATCATTCCACCAGAAGCTAGAATATTGTGTGGCATCATGTGGACTCAAAACGCGCGCTCTGGTAGCTGATTGGTCCCAGAAGTGACCTGTAATGAACTGCTACCCGGTTCAAATCAGTGGTTCATGAAGTAACCTGTTACTGATATTTAAGAATATGTACATGTGCATATTTGTAAATTAATATTTCATCGAACCTAAAGGTGACGAAAATGGAGATTTGTTGATATAATGTTGGTATCATATGTAAGTGTATTTTTATGTGCCCCTTTATTTCATTTTGTTTTAATTACTTGTTTCGTAAATAATGGATTCCCGAAGCAATCCTTGGATGTGGTTTCCTGTGGTAATCCAAATATTATGGGTTCCAGCAGTAATCCATAGAAATAGACTCCAGAAGTGGTATATGGAAATAATTGGATTCTAGGAATAAACCATAAAATTTAGGATTCCCGAAGTAGCCCATGTTACTAAATGCTTTTGTTAATAGATTTATTATTATTTTTTCTCGTCTATCTGTGCCAAAGGATATGGATTCGTGAAGTAATTTATCCAGTATTAAATAGACGATAGAGATATTTGTCTCATAGTCAACGGAACAACAATCACAATTTTTCGAAGTAATAATAAATTTATAACCTTGAAGAGGTTTAAAGGAAGTGTGAAATACTACTTTGGGTTCGAATAATATGATAGTAGGCTCCGGAAGAGTGTGTGTCATTCTGGTGGTGTAAAAGTTATTACTATTGACGCCTTATATTATTTTGGATTCCAGAAGAATCTGTTGATTTTTGAAAATATTCGGCGTAACAACCACCTTGAAATGAAAAATGAGCCTTTTTATGAAGTTTTTATTTCATATGTTATGTACCAAAAAAACGTTGTAAAGAAGCATAAGGCTCTCATTTATGGGGTGTGCCATGTGAGGATTCGAACGTCGAATCTCACGTTGTCATTAACCAGAAGTTTAATGACCTTGAATTTTTCATGCTCAGGCGTGGTCAATATGGACACCCAAGTTCTACTAAGATGCGCAAAACAATACAAAATGCTCATAGACATTCTTTTCAGAACTTGAATCTTATGTCGAATAAAAATGTAAATTTTGTTGTTCGTTCCTTGAAACATTTGTCTCTTTAAATGGCATTAACAATGTCATTATGGTAACTCATTGAATCACCAACATTCCTACAGCGGATTTAGGGTGGCATTTGTAGGGCTTATTCACCCTACACTATGGACAATTTTCAATACTTTATTGTATTGATAGACGCATCTACTAGATGGTCTTTTGTTTACACGTAATGTTGTGTTTGCCAAACTGTTTGTGCAAATTTTTGGGTTGCATATCCGTTTTTGGACTATCCAATTAAGTCAATTTTATTGGTGGTAGTTTTACAGGCTTTTGATGCTTTGCCTTTAGTTGGTATTATGTCGAGCACTAAATAATATATGTGCGTACTCAACACGGTATAGTTGAGTTCTTTGTTTAAGCATCTTTAGTTGATTGTTCGACCAACTTTTTACCATCAATATTGTTTTTGGAAGCCCTTATATTTTGTATCTACATGTTTGGTCCATAGAGCCACTTAACTATATATGTTGTTGGTTTTGATTTATCATAAGACATTTAAAACCTTGACACAGGTAATATCTTATCCCATATGAGATTGTATTCCCGCCGTTAGGGGGGGGGGGGGGGGGGAATTAAGCCGTTACAAGGAACGGCGTGAAATGTCTCATCTTTGTCAAGCCTGCAACTGTTTTTGGGATACTTTTTGTGTAGCTTAATTAAAACCCAAAAATTATCATGAATAGAGTTGTCCTTGACAATCAGACAAAATTATGGAACTAGAAGTTTCTAGAAATGAGATGGTAATGTTTCCGCCATGATCAGGAAAACTAAAATGTTACCAGAAGATTGGCATGAAAACCCGCCACCAGAAGTTGGCGTGAGTAAGGTTAATAACTTTTAAGGTTTTCTCACCTTAACCAGGTGGAGAAAAATCACCACAATAGGATGGTGCAAATTATGATAACCTAAAAATGTTTTCTCGCCTTAACCAGGAGGAGAAAGACTGCCACCCGAAGATGGCACGTATATGTCGTCAAACTTAAGGCTTCTCTCTTGAAATCAAGGATATGACAGACACCACCAAAAAGGTTGTTGTAGGCAATGTCGACAACTAAATTGGTTATCTAATTAAGTTTTTATCCTGATCAAAGAAAGTTTGGCTGCCACTAGAATTGGCGTGAAACATCTCATTTGTTTATCTCACACCAATATATTGGGTGTAATTGAGGTGTTGGAGATTACTCTTGATTTAAGCATATAACTGCAGTAGCTATTGGGAAAATGTTGTTTGTCACTTGCTTGAGTATACAGACACGAGAGGATTTCTCAGCAGGTTAAAACATAATCTCGCAGTGACCAATTCGTTAGTTAAGACACGCTTGAAGTGTGAACGACTGCCTTATTTATGCCTCATAAAAGAATCCAATCACTTTTATAATATGTAGTGCTCTTGAAGATACTACTAATAGTGCTCGTGGAGACCATCAGAATATGATCCACATTCTCTAAGTTTATACCTCCTTATTAAAGAAAAATAGATGATAATGCCCCTGAAGTAGCGCTAGTACCAGTATGTGAAATTTTTGAATGTGCATGCACTAGAGAAATATGCGAGATCATATATGATTTTCGATTATTGTTTACATTAATGGTTATGTAATCATCTGCAGAGGAGCATCGACATCGTGATTGGTAGGCATATAATCCAATCCCATCAAACTAAGGTGGAGGTTGGAATCTCTCGAAAAAGCGCAAAATTCGAATCCGACTCACACTATAAAATTGTGAAACCTGAATGTTACAGGTTGGTGTTTGAGATGAAGCGCAAAGAGAATAATATAATTGTTTTAAGTGCGATTTGAGTGTTTTATGTTGAACCCCAGAATTGGTTCTGTAAAGCTAAAGGTATTCTCCTAATATTTATGCACTTTAGCGTGGTAGTCTCTGAAGGACTCGGATTGCATCTTGCTATGACAAATGATTGGTGATTATATTTAAATCCCTGAAGGATTCAAGTTTCTGACTCATGCAACCACCTGACTTTGTAAACTATGTCAGGCTTAAAATTAGTTAAGTCATAATCACCACACATGAGAATTCTATGAACAATCCTTTGTATGTTTTAAATTGTATAAAAATGAATAAAAATCTGGATGAATTGATGATATCATCTTTGGCTTCTTGAGAAGGCCCTTAATAGCGCCAAAATCCACGCTTGAACTAAATTTCGAGATCTCGTTGAAATTGAAATATCTTCTCAGCCTAAAGTTCGAGAATATGCTAGCATATAAAACTTGTCTATATAGACTAGAGTATCCAATTTTTGATACTCGTGATACTTATTGTATTACTAGTTAGCACCATTATTATGGGATCCCTTAGAGTAGAACATGATCGATCTATTTTTTACGTACGTAGACATATTACTTTATGGTCCAGAAGTACCATGTAAGAGTATGATGCATCCATTATCTTGTTGTCTAACTTTTGTTTTGTAGGTTACACTTTTAAAGGCTAAAATTGATTCTACAGTAAATATGAGTTTACAAAAGGCCTTTTATTGTTATGCCTGAAGTTAAAGCGGAAAACTAGAATTGGTGTGCAATAGATGGACGATGTAAATGTGAAGTGTACAATGTAGGTGGTACACTCGATAGAAAATCTGGCAGTTTATCCTCCACAAACTGTGAATATTAAAGCAGTTTTTCTGAAAGTTGTATAATGTTTGCACCACCAACCGCTTTAAGAAAACTATATTTCAGGGGGAGTAAACTCGTAGAATCTTTCGCTGGACTTAAATACGATGTACTTTTTTTCCTTCGTCAAAGATTTTGTCCCGAGGGGTTTTCCTTGTCAAGGTTTTAACAAGGAAGCATATGCGTGTCCAGCATCATCATATGGCGATGTCCGCTGTACTCTTTTCCTCTGGTCAAGTTTTGTCCCATGTGTTTTTCCTGACGAGGTTTTTAACGAGGCAACATTCTTATCGACGTCGGTATCATTATGAATTTTAGGCGCTCAGGTTTTGTCCCTAGTGGTTTTCCTGACGCAAGCGTTTAGGTTTTGTCCCAAGTGGTTTTCATGACATAATTTTGCTGGAAAAGATATCTCATGGCGGCGACCAACCTCGCTCTAAGCTCAGGTTTTTCCTAAATGGTTTTCCTGATGCAACTTTGATAAAGGGTCAACAATACACTAAAGACTCCAAGAGTTATACTCCTTATTTTTCAAACAATTTTTTCTGATAAGGTTTTGATGAGGCAACAAAATTCATATTTTCGATCGGATTTTATCGCATCGGATTTTACCGACAAAGCTTTAACAAAGGAATACTCTTAGAATGAAAAAGTTCTTATCTCGATATATTTATCTGGCACTGTGTTGACGAAACAACAAACTTAGAATGGTGGTCCAAGGGTGAACATGAAATTTATGGGTGGTTCACCATTGTCTATCGGGAATAATCGAGGCTCTGCTGGATTGTCTTTTGGTGAAGATAAGATGAACATTATCCCTTATGATAATGATATGTCCCATGGTGATTAAATGTAGGCAGCGAAGTGTCGCCATTAAATTTTCCTTTGTCATGCAGTCCTGGCCTATATATAGGCAGTGTACGTTTATTCTTTGTAACAGAAAAATGAGAATAGAAAAATAAGAAAAGCCGTAGCTCTTTCTTGCCTCTTCTGCATACTAGCTAGTAGTTACTAGTTCTTTATCATTTTAATATACATTTATACTAGCACATCTAATTAATAGATTGAGTAATTCATAAAGTAGTTACAACATCCTACTACTAATTCAATTTATAAAACAAACGGTAAAATTATAAAAAAAAATATTACAGCTTCAAGCAGAAGAGTACCCTTTATATAATATATTAAGTTTTAATCCTGTAGGAGCAACTGCGACGGACGAGTAGAGTAAAGGGAGAAGAGAAACTTTTCTCTTTACTCGCCAGTATGCAGCCGCAACGGGAGAGTAGATATATGATTTAGTCCAGTTTTGCTACAGTATGGGAGTAACTTTTCTCCGAATTCTAAGTATAATCGCACGGCCATGTGAGATAGCGTATGCCGAATACGTTCATTTAGTACACCGTATTTATATCAAAAGTATCCCTAGAGAAACGCCTAGTCTTACACTCAGCTAAGCATACGCTTCATAATACGGTTAGCTGGAACAACGCCCCTTAAAGATACGCAACATTACAGTAGCACTCCACTACACGGCGTATTATCTGACCGCTTAACATTTGTGCGGTCCTTTAGCATGCCGTCCAAAACATACAGTGTTGTAGAAGCACTTCTACACATGGGACTCTCTTCTAAGAAACCGTATGGAAACTTGGACTCCAAATATTATCATGGGACTCTCTCCTAAGAACACTTCTATAAAAAAACGGTCTCCTAACTGGCCGTATAGACAATCGGTCCATTGATAAATGGTCTCGTATAGACAATCGGTCTCCTAACTGGCCGCTCCAAACATATACGCTCACTTAGGAGCACTGCCAAAACATTTATACGGTCATCTGGATGACCGTTTCATATACGAGCGTCTTTCATCGACAGCGTATCTCGTAATACGGCCACCCAACTAGACGCAACAAATATTACGACCTTCTATGAAGCCGTCTCTCGTAATACGGCCACCCAACTAAACGCTCAATCATACATATTGTTAAGTGAGCGTATTTTATTGCTCATCCGAATGAGCGTATAGTACCACGCTCTTCTAAGTGAACGAAAATACAACATACGTTAGGATAGCTAACCGTCCGTGCTATATTCGGCCCTCTAAGAGAACGTCCTGTATCATACGACTACCAAGAAAAGCGTGCGATCAAAACTTGCTCCCATACCGCTGTGGTTTTTAAGCCAAAGACCATCCAAAATTTGGTCTTAGTCGATAGGGTAATCGCACCGTTACAGTTGCCCTAACGGCTCTTATATATACGTTTTTTTTTAATTATATTAATTCTTCAACACAATATCCTTCGCACGTTTCATCTGACATAGAGATGCGTGTCATTAGACCCATTTTATTATTAAAATATTAGACTTAATTTGCCATTTACGCTGCAGAAATATTGCAAATGGGTTTTTCAAAAGGATCCCAGGAAGAGTAAATCAAAGTCTATAATTTGTTACTGAACAAAGTCTTTAATTAGTGACCCAAAATCTACAACGTAAGATCTGCCATTGTGATCAAAAACCCTTGTAATATGAAAAAAAAAAGGCAAACGTCCAGATGGTCTCCAGTACGGTAGATATCATTTTCTTTTCTTTTTTTGAAACAGAGTAGATATCATTATGAACTTGAATAGCCAATACACATTGACCTGGAAGAAGCACTCAAGCCAGAACTCAATGTCCATAGATATGTACGAAAAAAGGTAGAGAAAACTGCATAAAGATAGTTAAAGTCAAAATCCACAGATATATGAAAGAAAATATTATTTCCACATGAAAAATGGGTTTGTACGAATTCAAACACATAATGAAGAAGTGACGTCTTTTGCCAGTAAAATTTGGAAATCAATTACTCAAAAGTAAATGATTTAAAATGAAATTGGCCCTGTGACCCCAGATCTGCCTTCAAAGTTAGTAAATCAAGGTAATGGCAGTGCTCATAAATGCAACATATAAAGGCCATGACTTTTGTTTACTATCTGGAGAAGTATTTTCAGTGTGGAGAAGAAAAGCTGGAAGTTTGTTACTAAAATAATTGGCCTCTGCATATACTTGCACCACAGTGGCATGCCTGCCATCTCTTTAACATTGCCTTCGGAGACTTTTGTTTATTATCCGAAGAAGTATTTCCAGTGTGGAAGAGAAAATCTTGGGGTTTAGCATTGCTAAAATAAACGGACTCTGCATATACTTGCACCGCAGTGGCATGCCATCTCTTTAACATTGCCATCCGCTTCCAACACGCTACCTACGGGATAACTGTAGTCACATGCAAGCTCCTGTTTGTAACACCAACACGTTAGCTTTACTTGTGGAAGAAACATGGAAAAATGATATTGATATTTCAGAGAGGCAATAAAATGAGCACATTATTCAGATTTGCACGTTTTGATTGTTTATTAAAAGAAAAAGATGATATGAGGGCATGTGTAAGCACCATTCTTTCTATATTCCACAAATTACCACTCGCATGGAGGAATGCCTATAAGCTATGAGCTATGATCATTAAAAAACAGGTCAGGAATAGTAAGACGGCTAACCTGCAGTGGAGGTATGTTTTCTGCAGCAAATAGCATGACTTGAGCAAGTTTAATATTCTGATGGGAGCTCAATACGCACTGGACAAACAGGTTAGGATCACAACTATGATTTATAAATCTTCCAACGTTGCCAACAGGGCCTGCATCTACACAGAACTCTGGTTCTAGCTTCTTGACATTAGTTTTGATACGAGTATGGGAAGGAGTCGGAACCTCTTCTATGCGCCACTATCAAAGAAAAGAGCAGAAAATACCATCATAAAGATGTTAACAAATGCATCAGTAGCTAGATAGGAAATTTAAGACTTGTCTTCCTAGTAAGCAAAGACTAAAATGAAGAAATGTAACAGTTAGAAGGAAGTTATTTGGATTAGAATATCATACCTCTCTTCCCTTGAGACCGTTCATGGTCTGCAAACAATCAATACCTAAAATGCTATCGTTTGAGGTAAATTATTGGTGGATAAATAAGTCAATCCTGGAACACACCAGTTTGTTGTTGTTGTTGACATCACATTAGATTTGAGAGACGTCGTCGTAGTCTACTTCCCAATTGACTAATCAGCGCAACCATGTACACTCCCAAGCTAATGTATTTTAGGTACAATTATGGCAACATGACTAACCTATGTATATCTGGTGGTATTCTGCAATATGCATTAGTGCATAAAATTAATTAGTCCACAGGTCACATGTTGTATAAAGAAGGTGAAATAATCAACACTTACCGAGGTTCATTTGACGTGGTTTCTCAGTAACAACGCTTGGTTCTGTTTTGGCGATTGATTTCTCGACAATAACGTTTGTTTCTGTTTTTGCAACTGGTTTCTCGACAACAACGCTTGGCTCTGCTTTTGCGGTTGGTTTCTCGACAGCAAGATTTGATTCTGGTATCACGTCAATTATGGCAGCAGGCTCTTCTTGTTTACATTCATAAAAAAAGGTCCCGGTTTTTGTGAGCTCTACTGGCCTCGGTTGTTCAGCTTTATGTTCGTGGCTACCAGTTTTTGTACCCACGGATATTTCTGAAACAATAACTCGACGAATCAATTTAAAGTACTACAAAAAAATTATATTCAGTCTCCAGAGTCAAAAATTGCACTAAATATCACTTAGATTTTTCCCCATACTCAATTTAGTCACACTAACTGTGTATGATGACCTGGGAATAAGTTTCAAGTAAGCAAAATAAGCAACACTTCACTAAACTTGTAAGAAAAGAGAAAACGTGAAACGAAGGTTACTCATTGTGTGATATTGAATGGTGTTTGCGTGACACCTAATGGAGTTTCATCTTGTTCTGAGCTTCCTCTGTTCCCGAAGTTAATTCTTCCAACCCCGTCAAATCCAAAATACATGGAAAAAGAATTTGAAATTAAGTCTCTGCTTGACAATATTCTAGGAACGGATGTGTTCCCCATACCAAGTCCAAATATCCCATCTGGAGCTCTACTGCCCAAAAATGCATTATTCTGACCACTACTACATAATCGAAGCATATTTATTTATAATTGTTAGATTACAACCACTTCTATGAACTAATTTAAAAGCAGCCAAAAGGCAGGGACAATTCATGTTCTAACTGGAATTTTTTTGAGCCAGTAGTGAAAACCTACCCAAATATTATCGTTGTATCAATGTCTTTTTGCTCATGATCTTCTACTGTCAAATGCAAGATGTCCTCCATCCAAACTCCGGAAGAAAAGGTACGTCTCTGTATAGAACTTGATAAGGGCATTGAGTACTTGATGATTCGGAGCATCCTGTTTGGAGCTCACATAAACTACTGTTGCAGGAAACATGTTTACTCGATGCTGATAAGATACTACTGTAAATGTTGAGTTTTATTTCCTGACCAACACACGTATACTTGTAAGAAAATATAGATAAGCAATATTGGCCTATACAGTGTGCAGATGCCAAATCGCTTACTTTTAGCCTCACTTCACTAAAAAGATAGAGATAATATGCAAACAAAAAACAAACTACGAACAGCTCCATAACATGTTATAAACCGCGGTACAACATTAGATTGGCGGATATATAATTAAAAGCAGATAAGAAGTTTACGGAGTATGAACCATGAAACATTATGGGAGAGATATCTAAATAAAATAGCAGTCTATCAAGACTAACCACAACTTTGGTACTACCGAAGTCACATAGCTTGAGATAGTGGTATGTGGACAATGCCCTGGAGATGTAGCAATAGTAATCAAAAGTTTGATAATCTCAGTTGCATACCAACACAGAACAAAGAGGATATCTTCGCAAAATATCATAAATCTTAAATCATGTTCTTGAATCTAAAGAAAATATAGAACTTGGATCATGAGGCACCTGAGAATACAATGACATCCTAATTCCAGCCAACATATCAACTGAATATGATATGTTGCATAAAAAGTGCATCTACACTTAACATCCAATTTATTCATGCATAAAAATTAACCCTCAACATGTTATTGAAACCAACAAACAAAATCATATGAAACTAAACCATTAAAAATCAACTTATTTACCACAACAACTTAAAAACAAAAAACTCCTTAACCTCTAGCCTAAGCTTTCGGTTAAAAGTACAACACTGCGAGGTATCTTAATTTTCTGGTCAGATTGTTTCCCTCTCCTATGTTATACTTCAATCCAAATCTATCATGCATCAAACTCAAAACAGTACGAATGATCATTTCATACGATAAGGAAGCTATTTGTAAAGGTTCACTTGACCTACGCAAGTGCAAACTAAAGAGACGAATTTGAAGTCCACGGATCTCATAATCTACATAAACAAAGAGTTATTAAAGGATTAACATGAATCTTGCTCTCAGAGTCTCAGTTACTCTCTTTCTATAATCTTAATCACAATTGTTAAAATTCCTCATTTTCAAAGTCGACCTAGTCATGTCTGTAATCACAATTATTAAGGTTCATGTAACGGCTGATACAAAAACAAGCCTGTGTTTACCTATACAAAATAATTTACTTAGCAGAAAACGATACAATTTACAGTTTCATTCACGGAACACATCATCTGAATTTCTCGCCTAAATTTTGCATCTTGGAGAAGAATTAAGATTTTCGTACAGAAATTGAGCCATTTAACAAACCCTAATTCTGCACCTATTTTCGAAACTCAATTTAAGAATTAAGACACTTATTTTTGAAGGAAATAAAAACTTGATGGATGCATAACACTTTTAAGTATTCTAAGGTTAACACAAACCTTCAATAGATTCTCTGGGAGTCTTGAATCCCAAACCAACATTCTTGTAGTATCGGTTTCCTCCCTTTCCATGAGGCTTTCAAATTCCATATACTTTTAGCTACATAAAAAAAATCATAGAATCAGTGAGAACACAAATATACGTAATCTAAACAGGGAAAAGGGAAAAATCAAGCTGGACAATCGATAGATACATTTTTATGTCTTAACTTTTTCATATTTGTATCGTTATTTTTTAATATTTGTATTAATATTATTATTTTATGTATTTATAGGTATTTTTAGAGATATAAATATATGAAAAAAATTGGCCCAAAAAGTTATAAAGGTATCCAAAAAATTACTAAAGACACCCCTCATTTGGATTAGGGCTCCCCAATTACTAAAGGCACCCATCAGCTGGATAAAAACATCCCTTTTCTTTCGTTTGAAAATGAAAATTGGCGGAAACTATTCCTTTTTCAACTGCGTAAATTTGAAACATGATTTGGAGAGTTTTTCAAGAGTTTAAAGGCAGAATATATTCTTACCCTATTAAGAGAAGAGTGTACAAGATTTGAGAACTTCAAAATCAAAACTTCTCAAACAGAATAAAAGCCTGCAGGTCGATAAAAATGGAAAGATAAATCTCAGGTTTAAAGGAAATATTATGTGAAATATTGTTCACGATTTTTGTCATTGAGTCTGTGCAATAAGGAGATTTTTTCGAGCTAGAAGAAAGAAAGAAAATCATGTCCGAGATAGCAACAACGAAGAAGAAAATATTCTCGTGAAGATATTCCTTAAAGAGATAATATTTGGAGAGTTTTGGAGGTTCTGTGGGTATTTAAAGGTTTTATTGGAGTCAAATGGGGAGTTATAGAGAGTTTGGGAGAGATTAGAAAGGCTACAGAGAAGAAATCAAGAGTTGTAGAGAAATTCTGTTGTTGTTGCCGCTGAAGAACATGAAGAACAAAAGATAAGGCAACGGTTCCTTCAACCATTTTGTCACAGTTTCTTTATCTCAACTGCAACATTTATCTTCATCTTTACAACGTTTATTGTCATCTTTGCGACGTTTATCTCAGCTTTGAAACATTTGCTTTATAACAGTGAGTTTGTAACGCCTATAAACGTTCAAACTTGTTGTTTTATAATTTTCTCTCCATTTCATCTGTGTAAGCAATTTTTGAGCCATGAATAAATATTCTGAGATGTTGTTTACCATGGTGAGCTAATTCTCACGTAACCCAAGGCAATGGAGGAAGCTATTTACACATGATTGATGGGTAATTATTTTATTTTCTCTAGTTTAATTATATAATTCACTAAATCACTGCTTCTGCAGAGTTTTAAATTGTTTGCATAATTTTCTTAATTATTTATGATTCAATTTGATAGGTTATACTTTGTTAAATCAGTTGATAATCTATGCTTAATGGGTACAAATAATATTTGGGAATATGCCTGATTGTTAGTGAATTCAGAAATAAAAGGACTAAAAGGTGACTAGGGTTTTGAAATATTTATAACATCATTCAATCATGTGTAGTAGTGGAATCTAGTGTCTTAGTTAGTTTTAAAATCTTGAAATCAATTTTTCATTTAAGTTTTCTAGTTTAGTTTTAATTCTTAAGTCTAAAATCAAAATCTTCACAAGTTCTGAAACAAACCCTTTTTTACCGCTATCACGAACTCACCAACAATCACAAGATCAAATCAGAAAACGAATAAACTATAAAAAAAACTAAAACAAAATTAGCCTAGGATCTGTACAATATACACAATGAATGAAGCAAGCAAACCTGATTAAGTTGCGGATGAAACAAAAACAAATGATTAGACAGAATAGGGGTGTAAAATAGGGAGAGAAAAAATATAAAAGAAGAAGTGAATGAAAAGAAGAACAAAGGAGATGAAGTTAATGCGGTTGGGAGTTACGCATTAAGGAGAAAATCCAATGGACTTCGATCCATAGCCATTAAATTAAAAATATATCATAGGAAATAGTGAGATGAAAAAGAAGAAGATCCTGGCCACCACTACCAAATGGGGAATATATCCTGACCGCTGAGTCTAATAAAATCCATTTATGTCTTTGTAGTGATCTACGCTGCAAAGGATATACATAAACATTTTAGATATATAGGTAGAAGATTATTGAAGAAGGACGAAAGGAATCAGAGGATTAGAAGAAATAGACGAATTAGAGGAGAATGAAGAAGACAGATATAGAGGAGCAGAAGAATTTGGGGGGAAGGTTATTTCATTTCATTAATGGATAATCGACAAGTACAACCCTCCTGGCTAATATAGCCGGAAACCACTCTCAATATACAAGTACCTAAACTTCCCTTCGGATAACAATCAACTACCACATATATCCCAACCAAGGTACATGACAAATACCCACTACTCCAAATCATCCTTCTCCTCAAGGATGTAAGATGTGAAATGAGCTTGGCTAATGGAAGGCACAGCTGCTGCCGCTGTTTCTTGACATTAGTAAGAGACGTGAATATGACCCTGATGAACTTCCAGGCAAAGCCCGCAGACCATTGGTCTCCATCATGTGAGTCGCATGCTCCATACTTGGACATGAGTCCTACTGAAACATCAATCAAGAAACTGCTCTCTATTGCGCTTATTTCCCCAAAGTTAAAGAACCCAGTAGCTTCAGAGATCACGGCTTGGTAGGCATGAATATAATTCTCACTGTCCTCATTTATGATTTTTCCTCGACTAGCAATACTTCGATAAACCTCGAATGGAGGGAGTGGACAATGCAAGTATGCCCCAGTTCTTAAAACGTTTAAGCCACTCCTCAAGGATGAAAAAATGTGAACTGAGCTCGTTTGTATGAACACATTGTTTTTGTAGCTTCTCGAAATTTCCAGGAGATGTGGCTTTTCTAACTTCAATACCAAGGTCCATAGGAAACTGACCCAATAGCCACTTTCCATTTCCCAACGGAATAAGATACTTGAGGATAAGAAGATCGATCTTGTCCCTTCCATAACCAGGAAAGCACTTGCAATATTATGCACGCATTCAGTTAAATCAACCTTCCTTTGTACCCATCTTGTACCAAGTATATCAATCCCAACAACTCCATTAACTTTTATGAACACGAATTCCCATTTTCCCTTGACAGAATTCCACGTTGTTAAAACCCTTATTTGGTTGATATGAAATTCCAACCTTGAGACTTCTGGAGAGTGTACAACAAGATTGTACTACAGTTAAACCATCTTTAGTTTCCCAACAGATGAGGAATGTTGTAAGCATTTCTATAGGACCAAGACGGTATTTTGAATTAGTCAGTTCTTTGTACTGAGCAATACCTCTTCTAGTGCTAACTTCCCCTGCAACAACAGTTTCCTTTTCATATTCCTTGGGTAAAGGTAATACGAATCGATGTTGCTGAACATATTTAAACTTAAGCTTGAAGACCACATAGCAATAAGAACAAATATTGTTCTCTGTTTGTTTCCATCTTCACATACAACCCATTCTTAAGTTCTAACAAGAGATGATTCACATCCCAACTGAAATTCCAACCACTATTACCACAAACAATAGAGCTAGGGTATTCAAGTAAGCCCAGAAAATTCAAGATATAATCAGTGACTTTTTGCATACTCCATAAACCAAGATTAAACATGGATAACTCGAACTCCTGCAGCAAAAAATCATCACAGAGCTTGCTAGCAACGAATGAAAGAAACAAAGGCACACATATAAATCCCTTATAAATAATCTGCGACACATCATCGTGTTTCTTTGCATTAACAAGGATCCACAAGTGTTTCACAGTTCGAATTTTCCTATCATCAAGTAGGCCATATCTCAGCTGCAGAATTAGAGAACCTTTATCACAGCTGAAAACCCTCCTTTTAGTATCATGCATTTGATCACCTAATTCTTGTCTCTTCACAATGACAATCAATTTTTCTCATTCAGTAAATAGTGTGTTATAATATGCATTTTCCTTTTGAGGTGTTTTCTCAAAAAATCTAGTTGCACCATCTGTACCACTCCTTGCAACTAAAAGAACTAACATATATCCATCGAATCTTATGTAATTCACTAGATTCTGAGACAAATCTGAACTTGCTATAACAACACTGAAACTCCATCTTCTTTTATGATACAATGGACCAAATAGAACTTGTGCAATTAGCTCATGTGTCGTCATAATTTCAGCCACTCTTGAACAAAGAGATGTTATAGTATTCTCGAATATACCATCACTTGGTGACACTTCCTTAAACCACTCATCAGCATACATTTGTCACCATCATTAACAACTTCAAACACATTTGAATAACCAGACAACAATTCCAAGCTAAGCCCAAGCTTAATAACTGGCTCATAAAGAAATTCCCAATCATATCTGTACATTAGAATCAATCCATTAGCAACCCACACAAGAAGTAAGAGTACCAACACAGAATATAGAGCTAATGCTTGCATAATAAGGAGAACTCCTCACTTCAAATAATTTCCCTCTATCAAATACACTTCCTGCAAAAATCAGGACATAATAGGAACATTCTCCACTATTTGCATACATATGAACCAACCCAAAATCAATCAACATACTACCACAACCATAACTGGTGATACTATCCCTTTGTGACATTTTTACAAACAGTTTTTCCTATCATCACCAATTTCACCATTTTTAACAACTACCAACACCATTGAATCCATAAACATTGAATCTAATTGGTACCCAAGTTGAAGAACAAGTCCATAAACAGATTTGCCATCATATTTTTCCATTAAGATCAATATATTACGAAAAATGAAACAATAAGTAAGGCAGAATTTAGAGCTACTGCTATCATAATAGGAATACCTTATAATAACTTCCAATTGTTTCCGACGATCGAATAATGTTCGAGCAAAATCGAAGATACAGCCGAAACATCTCCCCCTGGACAATTTGTTGTTGGTGATGATCAACACCTTCGAGTCTTCTAGATGCTCATAAAATTCAGCTTCACTTGAATTAGATCTGTAACAACTTAATACTCTATTAATTGTAACATTTTCAATTTGAGAACTCGTAACATTTGATTTACTCCAATACGTGAAGGATTTGTTCTCTGGAATTACTGAGTCTTCCTTTTCTTCGACGCCATAAGAAGAACCTAATTCCAATTTAACATGTTGCAGCAGAATCTTATTTCCTAATTGTGTTGGACTAGCCGGAATCGATTGTGAGTTTCTTCATCTGCTGTTGTCGGAGTGTAAGAATTGTGAAACAAATCTCTTACTAAACTTGAATCATCAAGATTTTCCGTCGATTCATCATCAAACGTTTTCAATTCTGTTGTTATTAGATCTTTCCATCCAATATGAGACTTAGATCCTGGTGGTGTTTCCAATAAATCATCAGCAAATCCAAGTTTCTTCAACAAAAGTTCCTGGAAAGACTTCAAATGATCAGCTAACATCTTCTCAAAGGAAGAGAGGAGTGCAGTTTCAAACTCATTCATGGTAGCGCAGTCTCAGAATTGACTGCTCTGATACTAATTTGTAGTGATCTACACTATAAAGGATATACAGAAACAGTTTAGATATATAGGCAGGAGATTATTGAAGAAGGACAGAAGGAATTAGAGGATTAGAAGAAGAAATAGACGAATTAGAGGAGAATGAAGAAGACATAAATATAGAGGAGCAGAAGAATTTTGGGGGAAGGTTATTTCATTTCATTAATAATCGACAAGTACAACCCTTCTGGATAATATAGCCGGATACCACTCTCAATATATAAGTACCCAAACTGCCCTTCGGATAACAATAAACTACCACCGGGCGTAATTAACTTCTCATATTAATATACTCTAATTATAATAAAATGATTATGAAAATTGATAGTTGTCTATTATTTTTTGTTATATCCCCAATCCAAGCTATCTTGATAAAATTGGTAATTGTTTGTATCTTTTTATTATATCCTCTAACTAAGCTTTTCCTGATAGAACAATGATAAAAATTAATAATTACTCGTATCTTTTTATTATACCCTTCATCCAAGCTATTCTATTTTCATTACGAAGAATTTCACCTTTTATAATGTTCTTTCTTATTAAACAAATAAAAAAATAAAAAATATTTTTCTATTTTCTAAATATTAATTCACTCTCGCTCATTCTCTCTGCGTTTGAGAGTTTGGTGGATATGGTGTTTTGTAAAACAAAAAGTTATTGTATTGTCCGGTGAAGAAGAATGAATTAGAATCAGTGGAATCAGGGAAAAAAAGAAGAAGAAGAGAAATCATGGGAAAAGATTGATTTTAATTTCATGTACATAACTATATATAAGAGTTATTATAGGTGGCAGGGTTTATCAAGTTTGTTTATGGTTGTTGTTTTTTTGAAAAAAAATAATTTTTTTATTTACGTAAAGGTTATATTTATAATCAAGACATGTTAGATTAAATTATGGGTTCCTCGTATATAGAATCTAATTGCGGGCATTAGAGAAAAAATTCCCTTAATAATATAGCGTAGAGTAGATTATGTATGGAACAATATTATACCTTTACAGGTTATCTTAATTCTTTATGGAGACGGGACATGCTGTAAAAGTAAAAAAGAAGAAATACAACATGTTTTTTTGTTTTTTTTTTTCTTTACGAAATTTAATTAAAAATCTCGGAAAATCCCTTTCAAAAGAAAAACACAAGTCAGTGTCTTTTCCCACCGACCACCGTCATAGCTATCGCCACCTTCCTTTGTGTCAGTCCAACACCCCACAAGTTTTCTGTCTTTTATTTTCTTTTCTTGAAAGGAAGGACCGAAGAAGTGAAGGACCCAATTTAAAAAAGACATAAGGGATTTTATGTTTTCTTCCAAAATAAATAGTTATTTTTTATCAGGTCGTGGGTTATAAACCCAAACATGTCACTATCCAACAACAAAAAATCCAACAAAACAAATTATTCACAAAAAATCCATTTGAAACCAATTGTCTAAACTACCCTTCCTTAAACCACTCTCATTTATTTCTCCTCATTCAATTTGCAACGACACTATTTCCTTTCAACCACTTCCCAGTTTCACCCATTTCCCAATTTCAAAATCATCAGAAAAATCTCCTGAAACAACATCATCTTAATCTTCATCCATATCATCCCGATCGTCGTCATCATCATCCTCGTCATCGTCATTGGCATCACCACCAGTACATTAAGAATCAGAATCAAAAACTGAAGTTCCATTATCAAGCGGTTGTTCATCATCATCAGTAGATTTACTCCCTCTCCCACATCCTCCTTCTACTATTAACTCATATTTGTCTATTCTATTCTCTAACAGTTTCAACCTAACCTAACATCGAAACAAAATCACTGAACAACATTAAAAATGGTGAAGAAACAAGATAAAAAGAAAGATAAAAAGATCAACAAAAAACTTAATAAAACAGTTAAGAAACAAGATTCTCCAAAAGGTAAATCGAAGTTTCATTATTCTCCAATGATTATTTATGGTTGAAAATCAACATGCATCAATGATTTTTGGTTTCGCAATTTTGGTTTCATCAATGAATTTGGGTAATAAGGTTTCATCTGTTTCGAAATCACTGGTTTCATAGTTAGGTTTCAATTATATTTTTCTGTAATTAGGTTTCACTGATTTTCATCTTGGTTTCATCTGTTTGTAGCATGGTTTTAGGTTTCATCTGTTTTCACCTTATTTATTTACTTAATGGCTATTTTGATGGAACCAAAATTGATTTCATCATGTTCACTTATGGTTGGGACCAACTATGTTGGTGCTTTTTACTTAATGTCTATTTTGTTGAACCAAAATTGGTTTCATCATGTTCACTGTATGGTTGGGACCAACTCTGTTGGTGTTTTTTAAATAATGACTATTTTGATGGAACCAAAATTGATTTCATCATGTTCACTTATGGTTGGGACCAACTCTGTTGGTGTTTTTTTACTTAATAGCTATTTTGATGGAACCAAAATTGGTTTCATCATGTTCATTGTATGGTTGGGACCAACTCTGTTGGTGTTTTTTACTTAATGCCTATTTTGATGGAACCAAAATTGCTTTCATCATGTTCACTTATAGTTTGTACCAACTCTGTTGGTGTTTTTACTTAATGGCCATTTTGATGGAACCAAAATTGGTTTCATCATCTTCACTTATAGTTGGAACCAACTTTGTTGGTGTTTTTTACTTAATGACTATTTTGATGGAACCAAAATTGGTTTCATCATCTTCACTGTATGGTTGGGACCAACTTTGTTGGTGTTTTTTTACTTAATGCCTATTTTGATTGAACCAAAATTGGTTTCACCATCTTCATTGTATGGTTGGGACAAGTTCTGTTTGTGCTTATGGTTTACTTATGGTTTAACAACAGGGAAAAAAAGACTTACAAAACCATATAGGTGCTCGTTGCATCATTTGTGTGCGGAGGCACCTAACATAAAGCTTTGATACATAAAAAAGAAAAACACATGAAGGCCCTTGTTTCTTGTCCATTTTGGCGTTTCTTCAAACCGTTCTACGAAGGTACGCTGCAAGAAGAAAATTGAAGATAAGGACAAAAGAAATTCAGATGATCTTAGGGTCATATTATAAGAGTGTCAAGCGTGTGAAACCAAATTATTTCAAGTTAATGAGAGCAAAGAATATGATATCACATACCACACCTGAACAATTCGCTGTGATTTTTGGTCTACAAATGATGAAGGATGTAGATATAGACAAAGATGATGAACTGAAGAAAAAGGTGAACATGTATGCGGTCGAGTATTTTAAGGGAGATAAGAAGATGAGGAAAACTGATATTCTGAGAGCTATGATGGAAACTGCAGCAGATGAAACCAAAGCTGAAGACTTCGTCAAGCTATTCGTCATTTATCTCTTGGTTTCGATATTTGTTCCAAACAAAGGTGGGCAGAATCTGACTTCAAAATACTTGTACCAAGTATTTGAGATGAATAAGGTGTGTTGGCCATATGTTTTTCATGAGTATCTAATTGAGTCGATAATAAAAGCTAAAGAAGTTGATGATGTATCAGGTTGCGTCATTTACCCATTGGTAAGTTAATTTTTGTTTCTTTTGATTCATAAGTTGTTTGTTTTTACTTTTCCCGAGTTTGATTACTAATTTGAATGTTGTGTATTATCAGTATTGGTTTGCCGAGATGTCAAACATCACCTTGAGACAGGATGGGAACGACATATACGCAAGGTTCCTTAGATGGAACCTAGATGAAATAAGCAAGGCAGTAGTGACTAATTTTGATGATCTTAGCAATAAATTGGAAATTTTCTCTAAGGTAAAAGCAACAATAGTTCTTGTTTGTTTATAATTTTTAATGTTTGAGAATTAAAAAATTCAATCACTTATTTGGTTCCACCTTATTCCAGATGAAAACAAATGATGGAACCAAGAAAAGGTTCCATGGTTTATTTAATTCCACTTCATTCCACATGGAAAAAAATGATGAAATCAAAACAAGTTCCATAACTTTTCTTGTGTTCTGCAGATGAATATGGGTCACCGTCAGGGATCCTTCTTGCTTTCATATAATGAACAAGAAATACGCTTGGTCCAGCGTATAAAGGAAGAAGATATTCATGTTGAAGAGTACATCGATGGTGAACTGCAGGTTGGTGATGGAAATGAAGAGGGTAATGCAAGTGAATAGAATGATAGTGCTAGAAATGAAGAGAATGTTGGAACTGGAAATGAAGATAACCCTTACAAGGAAAAATATAAGTGGGCGAGAATTTTGATTAAAAAATTTACAACCGTTGATAACAATGGGATTTCTGAAGAAGATCAATCAATTCTGGCCAAATTTGATGCTAAGGAGAGGTTACAACCAGTGAAGAAGACTTACGTGAGACATAAACGTAAAAGAGATGAAACAAAAACAATTTCAAACCGTGAAGAAACGGTATCTGAAACGGTTTCGAACAGTGAAGAAGATGCAGAGGTGATATGTTAAATCTTAGATGTGTGAAATATGATCTTGTTTATTTGTGTGTGTTGGGTTAATGATAGTTCCATTTGAATAGATTGGTATGAATTTCTTTTTTAATGAAACCAGAAAAGTTTCATTTGAGAATTATATTAAGTTAGAAATGTTAATATCTAACATATGTTAATATTGCAGGATATGATAAGAAAAGCTATAAATATTGTGGATGACATTATAGAAAAAGAAAGGTTTGCGGCAAGAAGAAACAGAACAAGATGCTGGCGATGTTGAGATTGAACAAGAAAATGATTTATTGGTTGAAGATGGTGAACAAAATAAAAAGTCTGACAATGTTGTTTTTTGGAAGATAATGCTGAGGTGATAATTTACTTTGATTTAATTTGATTTGTTTATTTTCATTGAATCTAATTTTTTTGAAATCAATAAATCTTGCAGGTAATGAGTATGCCTGAAGAAACACAACAAGATGATGCAGTGGAACCTGAAAAGGTTTCAGCTCATGAAGTTCAGATTCAAGGTTTAATTGAAGATTTTGGAGATTGTTTGTTGGAACCAGAAAAGGTTTCATCAACTGAAGGCAAAGTTCAGGAGCAACAAGTGATGAAACAAGAAAAAGTTTCATCATCTGAAGGCAAAGTTCAGCGGCTGATTGAAGAGGTTTTGGAGTTAACTCCAAACACAATTGAAGAATTAAAGGTGGCTGAGCAAGTTGAATCTGAAATCAACAAAGCAAAGCAAGCGACAAATAATGTAATAGAAGAAGTTTTGGAGATAACTCCAAACACAACTGAAGATATCAAGGTGGCTGAACAAGTTGAATCTTCTTTGTCGAAGACTGAGTTAAAGAGTGTAATAGAAGAAGTTTCTGAATTGACTCCAGAAAAAATAGAAGATATCAAGGTGGTTGAGCAGGTAGAATTGGAAGCCAAGAAAATTTATTCATCAAATCCAGAGATCGAGATTGAAGTGTCAACTCAGGGTTCAGTTGATGAAAGTTTTCTTCAGCAAATGGAAGATGAATATGAAAAGAAGGGTTCTACATCAAAGCCAAAAAGTAAAAGCATGTGCTACTACTCAGTTATACACATGGCAAAAGATGTAATTGATTTAGAAGATGATATGCCTTATTTCGGTTTGGGATTGACGCAAAGTGACAGTGACAAAGAAGATAGTGAGAATGAAGACGTCAGTCCCGAACAAAAGGTGAGTAACATAATATTAAGTATGAGGAAAAACAAAAGGAATATGCAAGCACCTGTTAAAATGCAGGATTATACAACTTGGGAAGTTAAGAAGAAGAAAAGAAACAAGAGTCGTTGTGTTAGCAGAAAGCACTCTAAAAGGTCGGAGAAGAAACAAACATAGAAAAATGAGGTGAAATTGAAAGCAGTTGACAACTTGAAGATTATGCAGGTACTCGATTCAAATCAGAAACCGCTCGTGTGCAAATATTTTAAAATGCATAATGAAAGGTAAGTGGCATTATTACTATTTAGTTTTTTGGTTTCATAATTTTAGTGTTGAAACCAAAATGAGAATACATTTCTTTCAGTTTCTTTTCTTCTTCTTTAATCATTAATTTTTTTTTCAACAATTTAACAACAGTGACATGACATGGAAGAAAAAAGAGCTTGGATTGTACATAACGGGAAGGAATATGAATACCTTGATAAGAAAGGGTGACATCGCCGGAGATATGATTGAATTCTACATGCTGAAATTGCAAAAAAAACATATTAAAGAAAAACTTGAAACCATATGGTACTCTTAAGTACAAAAGGGCAGTTTTTCTAAGCACATATGTCTATGTAAGTTTCCTCTAAATTCTCTTATACAAGTGTCTTTCTGAAACCAAATTAGAACTTGATTTTTGATTTTTTACTGAATTTCAGACATTACACTCAATCGGGCAAAAATTGTCGCTCTGCAATTGAAGCTTTCATCGACAAAATGGATTACAGTCCAGAATTTATATTCATTTCATTGCTCACCAAACTTAGTGAAAAGTTGTATCATTTGACATTTCTAGCTTTTGATAATGAGACTGGAGAATTCTCTCACTACAACTCCATGGCTTCCACTGAAGATGAATGCAACAAAAGTGCTGAAAGCATGAAAGAAAGAATGATGTCAGCATTCAAACAACATGTTGCAAAGCTCTCCTTAGACTCGGCAAGTCAATCAAAAGAATTCGTTTTGAACACCCCTTTGTGTTGTCAGCAAGATGTGTAAGTGCTTTAAAAGAACTTGTGTTTAGAGATCTTCTCTTAAATATCTTCATTTTAATCCTTTTTGTTTTGTTCAATTTAAAGATCTTGTTTTGTTAATTTCAGGAATGATTGCGGCCTTCATGTTTGCTATTATATAAAGAGCCTCTTGAAAGGAAATTTTTCGTCCGAAGAGCATATAAAACAAAAGGTGCAGACTATGAGGCCAAAGCTGGCCTGCAAGATACTCCTTGACAAAGGTGCATACTATGAGGCCAAAGTTGTAACTTAAAGTTGACAGTTTTAGCTTAGGAGGAAAGTTATAATGGAGAAAGACGGGCAAAGATTGATTCACAGTAGGGTGGAGGAGGACTACTTGCAACATACAGGAAGAGGAGTCACAGTAAGGTTCAATTATGCAATTGTTTTGTTTCTTTTCAGGTGTGTCTCGTTTTGATGGCAGAGAGAGAAGATTGATGATGCGTTAATGGTGGTTGTCTGTTCATGGAAGTGAAGGTGCAGTTCATGGTGGTAAAATCCAGTGAAACTGAGTTTGGGTTAGTTAAGGAAACAGAGTTGGTTTAGAGTTTATGAAAAACACATGAAAACGTATGACTGGTTTTCAACCTGACCGTAAAACTAAGAAAGTATAAAGAAGTTGTAAATACAGGGTAACTTTTGCTAGGTGCAAGTTTAAGAACTAAGAACGGTCTTTTCATCGATCAATAGTCTTAAGTTATAAAATATCGACTCTTAATCAAGATGTTGTGATATTTTTATTTATTTATTTTGGTTTTTTTTTATACCGGAAGTGACGTATCCAGGATGAACATACATATCACAGGCGTAAACAAAAAATGATGGAACCAGAAAAATTTTCATCATTTTTTGTGGTTTCATCTTATTCCAGATGAAAACAATGATGGAACCAAAAAAAGTTCCATCAATTTAGAGATGAAAAAAAAAACTGAAGAATGTGACAAACTATGAAAACTATTTTGGTTCCAACAAATTATAAAAGCCTGCAACTCTGATAAACTTAATCTAAAACTAAAAAAACATGAAACACCTGCATCAAATTAAAATGTTTAACTGTAAAAAATATAAAAAAAGGAATAAATAAGAAAATGTAGATTAAAACATATAGAGGTCTAAACGAAAACCGAAAATGAAAGTCGATGAATTGTAGTCAAAATGACTTCAGATCTGCCGCGCAGGGCATGTCCTTCGGTTATGTGCACTCAAAACATGGCAGCTACCACAAGTTCTCATCTTCTTATTAGGAACTGAACCTATATAAGGAATTCTCTTCTTCTTCCTTGGACGACCTGATTGTGGTTGAGCATCGGGACCAAGAACAACATATTTTGGAGACACAATCGCAGGCTTTTCAACTGTGGGAATATGATTAATTGCTCTTGCATAGGATTCACGGTAGAACTTTACTATAAAGTAGAATTCGACATACTTATACGGATCTTCTTCATTTATCATGATACAACAGATAACGTGGGCATAAGGGAAACCGTTTATGCGCCAGCGGTTGCAAGAACATGTTCTTCTTTGCAAATCGACCTTTTGTGTTAATGTAGAATAAACTTCAAACACATATTGCGACGACTTGGTGACACTGTATTCATGGCCGTGCATCTTGTTGTTGTATAACTCAATTTCAAATTCTGGACATAAAGTTTCTCGCCACTTTAATAATGTTGCACATTCCTTGCGACATACACATATTTGATTCATAAGCTTCACTCTGATCTCATCAACCATGATGGCTATAGGCTTCTCTCTCTCTTCAAGGATCCAACTATTGAAATTTTCAGCGATATTCGAACACAACCTACCATAACGACGACCCGGGAAATAAACACTTGCCCATTTGTCAACCGGAGCTCTACTCAGATAATCTTGTAACTTATGATTTTTGACCTGCAACAACTTCTCCCAGTTCTCTGAAAATTCTGTATATGTATTAGCATATGCACATTTTTCAAACAATCCCAGCACATAATTGTTATAAACCTTATTGGCCTTCGACAAGTATATGTTGATATTATTTTTCATATGCCAATAACACCAACCATGAACAACATCAGGGAATACAACAGGAATTTGATTCACCAAACCACTACCTCGATCACTCACAAAAGTAAGCTTTTTGCGCAGAAGAGAAATGACTTCCTTCAAATTCTCCAAAAACCATTTCCAGTTCGCGTCATCTCCGATGAAACCACAACATAAGCAAAAGGATAAATATCTGAAATATAACAGGAAAAAATGTCTCAGCATATAAAAATGATGAAACCAACATAAAAAAATAGAATGTTTAAGAAACTTACCGTCCTTCCCGGTTAGACCTGTTGCTGCCATGATATGACCAAGGTATTTGCTCTTCAAATGGGCTGCATCAAGGAATAATAAAGGACGACAATAATTGAATCCATGAATGCATGCTCCGAAAGAGATAAACAACCTATGGAATTTTTGAGTCCCATTTTCAACTTCCAAAACAACACGAGATCCGGGATTGGTTTCAGTCAATTTGTTGGTGTACCATTTCAAGTAGATAAATGATTTCTTGTTCTCTCCCCATGTAGTATTCAATGCATGCCTCTTCCCTGCATATGCATAATAACGACTAATGTCAAAGCCATACTCTCTTGTAAACTGATTCATAATATCATTTGTCTTCTTCTTTGGATTCTGTTTAATCTCTTCGAGAATCAAGCTACTAATTAGTTTCTTCGATACATGTCGTCTGTTTACAACCCCACCACAACAAGTATGCTTCTTATTTAACTCCTTGATAATAAAAAGACTACCTTCAACACCATCAATAGAAACATCATATATATGCCATTCATATTTCTCTTCTTTCTTCTTAGCACAACATGCACCAATCCTCAACTTCTCATTCCTTGTCATCTTAAATGAATACCCAGATGCTGCATGATATTTCAACAAATCATAACGAACTTGTTGAACACCTCCCGTAAACACCTGATTGACACCCTGAAAAATGCCTAGCCAAAGCGCAGACTTCAACGGTTCTTTAACTTTATTACAGACATCATAATCAACTAAATTTGTAAGTCTTGCATGCTCGAAAGGTATAATTCCTAAACTTCATGGCTGCTCAAAAGGTATGATTACTGAACTTCCTGAACTAGAACTATAGGACTCATCTCTATGCCTTACATGTAACTCAAGAGATGGAAGCTTATTAAACAAAGTAAATAAAGCAACCGATTGGAGATCAAAATCACAATTGATAACCTTTTGCTGATCACCAACTATGTGGAAATTTTTTATAAAAAGAACAGAGAATTGACACCAACTTGAACATATACTACCCTTCAAATCAAAAAAAGATGCTTGTAGACCAATACAAAAAGATAATGTATCCTCTTTGTGAGATATAACCGCGAGAACAGATTCCATAATCTACAGGACAAAGTATGAAACCAAAAAAAGTTTCACTAGATGTGAATATAAACAACAACAACAACAAAATTTTTATAAGAACATCAACAACATAACAATTTTGATTCCAATAGATTTGAATAAGAACATCAACAACATAACCAGAGAAATCGTAAAAACAAATGGATATGAGTTTCATAATCAACGTAAACTCAAAAATTCAAACAAAATAAAAAACAAAATCAATTACCTGAAAAGTTTAATTTCAGTTTCCGACGAATGATTTAACTAAAACAATAGCTTGAGCCGAAAGAGAATATGACCAAATTGAAAGAATAAACTGTAACTTCAGTTGGATTCTTCAAACCAATATCTGATCTCACTGATGACTGATTTGAAGAACAAACTGAAAAGTTTCATAATAAATATCAACTCGAAAATTAAAATACAATCAAAATCATAATAAGAAAACCAAAATCAAGTAAAATCAAAATCAAAATTACCTGATGAATGATTCGACTACTTGTAACTTGTCTTTTGTTCTTCAATTAAACAGAAACGAAAACGAGTTCTATTGAGACTTATTAAATGGATTTAGGAGAAGATGTGTTTGAATTGAAACCCTAGAATCTAAGAAGAAACGAAGATTTTGAGAGAGATTTTTTTTCTTCTTCCTGCCTGAATCAGATTCTGTTAACGTATTTGGAGTAAATATGATTTTCTTTCACCAAGATTTGATTTAGCCGATATCTCCTTTTCAAACATAAACGTTATATAGGGAAGGGCAGTTTGGGTATTTTAAAATTAACTAAAAACTAAAATTACCCATTATTAGAGGAAATGAGGTTTTTGTATCATTTATATTTCAAATTGTTTTTATGTAAAAAAAATAATATAGGAGGAGTTTTTGTATGGGAGGTATGGTCACCTTGGTTTTTAATTCCATGTTATGTTTTTTAATACCTTTTTTAAATCGATAATTGGTGAAATCCTTTTATATCGTAACTGTCGTTACCATTCAGTTAACTACGCACGTATAATACATATATGTATAATAAATAAATAATTATTTAAAAACACTTAATGCACCACGTATTTAAGGTCCAGGGGTATTTATATCGGACAGAAAAAATTATTTTAATTTATACAGGTGCATAGTCCACCTGGAAATACAAAATCAGCGAAGAAATAATGATTCTCTCCTTTTAATTTGCATCTGCATTGAATTTCATTTTCATTTACATTTCATTTGTAATAAGATTTTAGGGAATTTTCTCTTTAACTTAAACCCCATCCCCCATTCTCTTCTCTCTCTCAAAAAAGAAACAAAAAACAAAACAAAACCTTTTCAATCTATATTCTCTTGTGTTTCTTCTTCTCTTTCAGTAGAGAAGAGAAAACCCAGAGGAGAAACCGCTCTCACAAATTCAGTCTCTCCCTGAATAACTCTAAAAGGTAAGCTTTCTTGATCTTCCCTTTATATTTCTTGGTTTTCTTTTACGGTTCTCTAATTTGTTACTTGATGCGTTTGATCATGTAGTCCTTTGATTTTTAATAACTGATTGATCTATTATGATGATGATAATCAACTTAGTAAAGTATCTAATGAACCAGATCTATGTGTATTCTTTTGTTTTGATCGTTAGATCAACTCTACGTACTGATGCCGACTGTGATTTATTGTGGTACTAGATTTTTGTTAATTACTGTTTATGTGTATGTAGTAGATGGAAAGAGATAATTGCATGTACTGTTTATATGTCAGTGGATTATGATGTATTGAACTAGATCTACTTTTTCTGTAACTAGTTAAAACATTTTACTGGTATATTTATTATTCTCTAGGATTCATAGAGAGTTTTTGTTGTGTTTGAGCTAAACTTGAAATTGTTAGTTTGCTTTAAGTTTCTATGTAGGTACTTGTTACAGATTGCTTTTGATCACGTATTTGACAATAAGGCATGGTAATTGGATTATCAGATGGTTGATTCGCATACAACTTGTTGTTGGATATGGTTTAGAATTGGCTTGTGATTATATTCTGAATCAATTCATGACAACTGAATGAGATATGCTTGGCTTTGGTAGTTCAATTACCCATTCATAATTAACTTCATTGTCAAATTTGAACATTTGATTGCTTGTTTGTTATTCTTATGATGGTTCACTTCTTGTGTTCGATTCAGCATATGCTTCTTTCTGTAGTTTGACTGTGTTTAACACTACAGGCACGCGTTAAGCAATGGCGGACGGTGAGGATATTCAGCCCCTTGTATGTGACAATGGAACAGGAATGGTGAAGGTGAGGAAATTGTTCTGAAACAATTTGTGTTCTATATCTCTCTTCATAAGATTAATGTTTTATTGACATCTCTTGTGCTCATCTACTTCTCTATTTGACAGGCTGGATTTGCTGGAGATGATGCTCCAAGAGCCGTATTCCCTAGTATTGTTGGTCGACCTAGACATACCGGTGTTATGGTTGGAATGGGACAGAAAGATGCATATGTTGGTGACGAGGCTCAGTCTAAAAGAGGTATTCTGACATTAAAATACCCAATTGAGCATGGTATTGTAAGCAACTGGGATGATATGGAGAAGATCTGGCATCACACCTTTTACAACGAGCTTCGTGTCGCTCCGGAAGAACATCCAGTTCTCCTTACTGAAGCCCCTCTCAATCCTAAAGCCAACAGAGAGAAGATGACACAGATTATGTTTGAGACTTTCAATGTCCCTGCCATGTACGTTGCCATTCAAGCTGTGCTTTCTCTTTATGCTAGTGGCCGTACCACAGGTTGGTATTCTGAAATTTTGTACTCCTGATTATTTTTATTGAATGCTTAGATTTCTCAAACATAACATGTTTATAATTTGATTTTGAGCGATTTTCCTCCCTCAGGTATTGTGCTAGATTCTGGTGATGGTGTCAGTCACACAGTCCCCATCTATGAAGGTTATGCCCTCCCACATGCGATCCTCCGTCTCGACCTTGCTGGACGGGATCTGACTGATTCACTCATGAAGATCTTGACTGAAAGAGGGTACATGTTCACGACTACTGCTGAACGGGAAATTGTCCGCGACATTAAGGAGAAACTTGCCTATGTAGCTCTTGACTATGAACAGGAGCTAGAGACAGCAAAGAGCAGCTCATCGATTGAGAAGAATTACGAGCTTCCCGACGGTCAGGTAATTACCATTGGAGCAGAGAGGTTCCGTTGTCCAGAGGTTCTTTTCCAACCTTCAATTATCGGAATGGAGGCACCTGGAATTCATGAAACCACATATAACTCGATCATGAAGTGTGATGTTGATATCAGAAAGGACTTGTATGGAAACATCGTGCTCAGTGGTGGATCTACTATGTTTCCTGGAATTGCTGATCGTATGAGCAAGGAGATAACTGCTCTTGCCCCAAGTAGCATGAAAATCAAAGTCGTGGCACCACCAGAGAGGAAGTACAGTGTCTGGATTGGAGGCTCCATCTTGGCTTCTCTCAGCACCTTCCAGCAGGTAAACGTTGCACTTACTTTTAACTGAACATAAGAGTGCCTTCTGTAGTTCTTGTTACTTTTTTTTTTTTTTAATTTAAGTTATGTTAAATGTCATTATAATTTTTTGGGTGCAGATGTGGATCTCAAAAGGAGAATACGATGAGTCCGGTCCATCAATTGTCCACCGAAAGTGCTTCTAGATTTGCAGGGAGTTTTGGTTTTGTTTGTTGTGATTTTACAAGGGTCAGACTCTATGGTTTGATTTTATGTTTCAGGTTTTTTTCTATGTTTGAGTTGTTTCCTTTATTTTATTTTGGTTCTATTTCTCCTAGCCCCTGTATGAATGAATATATTGTCAAAAGAGATAATTATAGGTTGTATGTGTACTTAAGAGCGTTGCAGGGAAGATATGTGGTTCAAATACCTCGATTTTATTGTTATTGTTTGGGGCTGTACCGCAGTGAATTTTGTATTGGCTTTCTTATACTTGTAATTCACTGGTGTTGATCTGCTTTCACTGTTCCATCTTAGTGCCTTAAAATTGCCTTTGGCCCCATTGTAGCAAGAGCAACTGCTATGGTAACCTAAACGTGAAGTAGCCAAGACGGATACTCAGGCTTTGGAGGAAATTTAGTATCCGTCTGCGGATTAATTACTTGTTTGACTTTTTTATTCTCACACTAGTATTTAATCCGTGCTACGTACCGAGTATTGTGGAAATTGGTTTTTATTTGGTAACGCGGGTTCTGTCCAGGGATCATAGTTCAAACCTACAACATATATTGAAAATAACAATTATTATTTAGTAGATAAACAGTTGAAATCAAATTTATCAATTATGTACAGTTTAATGCGTTAGAAATCATTTAGATATCCTTTTAAAGAAAATATTTTTAAAAAATTATGCCAACTTTTGAAGTAATAAGTACTTCACCAATAATACACTCTCCACATGCCTTACGTACTATTCATATAGAGGAAGGAGACACCATAAGAATGTTAATGAAAAATCACACTGACTATATAGTTGTAGCAATATCTGATATCAAAGACACTACAAAAAACACGATATTAATATAGGATAAATTAACAACTCTAAGTAGTACAAAACACATAAAGTGCTTCCCGCCAAAGAAGATATAATCAAGGAAATGGACTGATATATCTTTTTTCAGAAATCATTTACTTGCGTTAAAAATCAAACGACCAACTCAACTGCTCTCCCAGGTTCCAACTCCATATGGTTAAATGAATAATTACACCCATATATAATTGTATCAATATCTAATATTAGAAACACTAAAAAAAAAACATGGTACTAATATAAAATAGGTTGTCAACTCTAAATAGTGCAAATCATATGAAGCACTTCCAGTCAAAAAAGATGTAATCAAGGAAATGCACTGATATATCTTTCTTCGGAAATCAAATATGTTTTTTAACTGCCAATGTGAGGAATTTCTTGAGTTTCTCGCTGAAAGAAACACCCTACACTAATGTGAGTAATGTAGTGAAATAGATAAAAACATAACACAATACCGATTAATCCCGTACATGCATTATAAGATGATTGTGCAATTTTTTACACCGTATGGTTCATGTCCACTGAGGCGGGGATTTGCCCCGCACCCGTCCTAATGAGAGTTCTAATAAGCTATCATAATAGATTATTATCCAACATATTAACCTTACAATAAAAACAATGTAATTAAAATTTTTTCTAATAATCAAATGTAATACCATTATTATAATCTAAAGATTTCACATGAGTTTGAAAATTAATTTCACGTAATCTAAGAAAGCAATAATCAATTCTAACAAAAATAAAAATAAATATAATTAAGTAATCTCAAAAATAAAATAGTTTAAACTCTAAACACTAAGTATTAAACTTGATTGAAATCTCATAGATTAAAAATAAATATTTTCACGTATGAGTAATCCTTATTCATAAATAAACACTTCATTGCCATCTTCATCTATTTCGAACAACAATGGCATGTCATGATCCTTTCCGACCACATCATGTTCATCGTTGCTACACAACGGGTCCGATGCAAATGGTTTACAATGTTTGCTTGTGTCTGCTGAGGCGGGGCTTCATCCTGCACCTGTCCGAATGAGAGTTCCGATAAACTAATGTATAATTAGTATCCAATAGATTAATAATTAAAATGAAATCTATGTAACTAAACAAAGTTAATTCATGTAAACCTTATTAAATAACAAATGTTTGAAATTTTAGTTTTACGCTAATAACAAAAATTAAAATGAAATCTATAAAACTAAGCAATATTAAAAGTAAAATAGACAAAACTCCAAATAACCCATACTAAATTGATTAAAATCTAATATATAATAAAAATAAATATTTTCCCATATCAAAAATCTTTATTCATAAGTAGACATTTCATTATTATCTTCATCTGTCTCGACTAACGACGACATGTTAGGACCCTTTATTTCACCTTCATATTCATCGTCGATGTCTATACTACTGTACTTTATTTTGAGGTCTTCCTTAAATGGTGTATTGATATGTTCTTTGTTAAGGATTGGCCCCCATTTGGTTATGTGGGGCTTCGCTCAGCACCCGTCCCAAAAGAGATCTCAATTAACAACAGTGTATAATGAAAACACCAATATCATTTAGAAGATTAACAATTGGAACCAAATTCACCGATTACATACTGTTTAAAGTGTTGGAGATTAAAAAATCCTCTTAAAAAAACTTTTGAAAAATTATATCAACCTTTGAAATTAGTAAGTAGTTCATGACATTGTCAACATCAATACTCCAAAAATAATTGATAATGCTAGATTTGAAGTTTGCTACTCAAAGTAGCACTATAATTACTCTTGGTACCGCTAGATTTTAGATGCATATTTCTTGGCTAATCAATTTTTATAACTTAAATAAAGAAACAAAGTCATAATAAAATTCTACCTCAAAATCCCAATAATGGCTTCCAGTTCGGCCAAATCATGTTTATACTTCCCCCGTTATACACTCCCCACCTTCCTTACCTTATATACCATATCATATCATATACTTGTATTAAGAATCAAGCTGTCAACTCAAATGTTCTTTCAGGCTCCAACTCTCTGTAGTAATTTAATCTTTAATTAAAGTATTGATAAAGGAAAAGAAATAATTACAAGAGTTCAAACTAAAGTAAAGAATATAAAAGCGATTTATATTTTTTAAAACATATGAAGGTACCCAGACTCCCGATAAGTATACGGGATTTTTACCGACTTCAATTCGGTTCCACTAATTCATGATTATTCCAGTGGTACCCATGCAGAACACAGCCTGTTTGACACTCCAACGTGTGCCCATGAACTGGGAGATGAATTACTCATAAACATGGCATACATTTTATGAACATATACTCGTTTGGGACCCATCACGCTCTTCTCAATTTCTATGACAACAACGCCTCCTATTCTCTGCCATTTACTTCACAGCTAACGACGGCAGCCACATGGTCTTCTTCCCTGTTTTTTCATACCATCTAATTCAACTAAAACCCATCTTTGTTCTTTTCATATGAACTCTATATAAACTCAAGCTTTGTCGGCGGTAGACTTGGAATGGTAGAAGCTTATTGCTTCTCTGGTTGTTATTGAAGAGAAAAAATATAACTCCTCGACCTAGTTTTAGATTTTTTTAGTTTTTTTTTCCTCTTTCTTTTTATAGTTTTGCAGATAAAGTAGATGACCGCTACCGTTTTAGTATTTGTGTGTTTGAGCAATATGAGTGGATGAATATTGTTCACTTTTAACTAAATAGAGAATTTTAGTCACCGTTCAACATGGAGGCACGATTGAATTAGTCCAAGGAGTAGATTTCGTTTAATATATTATTGTCAAATTTACAAATTTATATTGATACATATTGATACTAAGGCATGACCCATGTTACGGGTTTTGAGTTGTTGTTACTTACTCTTACCATGTTTCTCATGCAAACTAAGAGAGTGATTCACGAATTCATTAGATTCTAAAACGCAATCTTTAAAAACTGTTTATTTTATGTTATATCCAACTATAAAACGCTAGATCAAGACAAAGATGTCGTTTAATCTCTGTACAAAGATATAATGCCATTGCATATGTATCGATCATGATCCGTATGTGTCCCGCGGTTGTAAAATATGTAATGCAAAGATGGTCCCTAAACTAACAACAAGTACATATTTGAAACGAAGGGTCTCTAGCATTTCTTTGTGTTTGGGTTTGAACACGGGTGAGATGGTTAACCAAGATCGAGTGATGAACTAAAGCAGTAGTCATTGCTTTCAATACTCGTAAAAGGAGGGGCTTTCGAATAGTAACAAACTGAACAATAAAGACTGAATGAGAAATGTGAACGCTATAATCACTTAACAAAACGTTGGAATAAACAGGCCCAAAACATAATTTCATCAAAATCAAACATATTCTGAAATGTGTAAAGATGAAATATATCATTTGAGATACGTCAAGTTATATGTATAGGGACCTCCAAGCCGCGCTAGTCTTGACCTCCCAGCACATCAATGACTCCAACCACATGACGACCTAGTGAAGGAGATGCTACATCCAAAGAAAATATATCAATTATTAGAAAAGTAGCGAATCAAATGTATGCTGAGAATGGCAGGATAATGTGATGCACATGAGGTGTCTGAGAAACTGCCTGTTAAAGATTCTGTTTTGTGGAATGTGATGATTAATGGTATGTGAAAAATGGGGAATTGAAGAAAGCTATGGAAGTGTTTAGACAGATGAGGTATCCTCATGTAACATTTGCTTGTGTTCTGTCTATATGTGCTTCTGAATTGATGCTTGAAATGGGTACAGTGCTTCATGGACTTACTAATAGTTGTGGTCCTTGTGGAGTGAATTCAGAATCACCTGTTGCAAACACATTATTTGCAATGTATTCAAAGTTTCGCTGTTTATACGAAGCACATAAGATATTTGATGACACCTCGACTTTATATTTCCAAAAATAATTAGGCAGTGGAGATCTAAAATTGGAGTTACAACTTATCAATATTTATTACCATCTAAACTTTCATAAAACTACAAATGTAAAAGGTTAACTTATCAAAGTCGGTCGTTGCATCATTAGGAGCAGGCTGCATGAATGTTGTGAAACCCCTCTTTGTCTTTTCAAACAACCACCACACTTCCCATCAACAGAATCACCCCAAATCCCTCCATTGACGTCATTAGAAATCATCAAATCTAACATTTTCCTTTTATGCCAACTTTCTCACAACTTTCAACGACATTCTATATGGAACATTCTGCTGAATGGTTAAGTATTGAATCAGATAGTTGATATACATATCAAGACCTTATCTAACTCAAATCAGCTGAATTGACGTATTGAAACCGATACACACCTAAAATTAATGGTGGCTTGAAATCTAGGTGCATAATGCCTCAATTCCGGAATCCACTGTAAACACCAAGCAAAAATTCCTAAATCATCAGCACAACAGTTACAAATATTGAAATCTCTGCATATTTTCAAAAACAGAAATATCTTATACATACAAAAACTAAATGCTAACCTTTTTGGCAACATTTTCATAGCTCGCCTTACTAATAAGAGAGAAACCCAACAGGAAAACATCGGCTCCACGATAACTGAGAGGTCTTAATGTATTGTAATCTTCTTGCCATCTTCGAAACAACAACAAAATTCAGATCGATGGATAACCAAAAACAGATTTTTATTTTTGTTTTGAGAAATGATAAGAAAAATGAAAAATTTAAGAAGATTGTAATGTTACCAGCAGTATTCCATAGTCCTAGATTAACCGTGCTTCCATCAACAACCACATTTGCACAGAAATTATCAAAAACCGTTGACACATAATCCTGATTACCAAACAGAGAAAACAAAGTCATTTTCATAATTAATTTGACAGTTAACAGATCTATCACTTCAACAAAGTCATCACTCTCTGTAGATTAACCGTGCTTCCAGCAACAACCACATTTGCACAAAAATTATCAAAAACTGTTGACACATAATCCTGATTACCAAACAGAGAAAACAAAAGTCATTTTCATAATTAATTTGACAGTTAACAGATCTATCACTTCAACACTGTCATCACTCTTTGTATCTGTTTCCAAATACAAAATCCTATTTAAGTTAGAAAAAGGGAGGCACATTGGGAGAGTTTAAGCTACTCACAATGTGAGTATAAACTGTCCCTAAACCACCAAGCTCTTCGACCTTCTACTAACACACAAAAAAGGCACCAACCTAAGAAACCTAAGTTCAATTCTTCAGCTAGCTACAGTAAGGTTCAATCCATTAATCCCTAACCTAGTATAAAGGTAAAACTAATTGTTGTGCAATTTCTGATGCTGAACAATTTTGTTAGTTTAGTTGGCAAGTGACATTAATGTGTATCAACAAAAATTTAGGGTTTGTTTCATCAAATAAGTTCAGGTTTATCGAAATATACCACTTAAAAGAGAGAAAGCTCATAGAGTGAAAGAATACCTGTTCTTATGCAGATGAGGAAGAAACACCAAAACTAGATGCGAATGCAAAATCCTGCAATTCAAAAATAACCATAATCATGTGTTGCATAACAATAATGGGATTATGATTGCTCTAAATTATCTTATAAGGTTATTGGAAGTGTTGTAATTTCTGTTTCTTAGCTGGACCTTCACCAAGATCTATTATCAAGCAAATATACATGGTCGCCCTACACCAAAGCCATATTGGTCCTTTAGATTTCATCAGTCTCGATATATGGATATCAAAGCGTGTTTCTTCTTAATAAATGGACTTGCAAGGCTGGGACTGATTTGCGAGGATCCGTTATAAGTGATTATGAAGCTTATCGCATAGCAGGCTTCTGGGAGGGATGACATTCTTAAGCAATAAATATTTGATATCATGGAGGGAAATGCTCAACATCCATCGGAGAGTAACCAGATTGTGCTATTTTCATTCCTAATAAAAGACTCTTTGCTGTTTCCCTTTCCTGCAAACAGTGACGTGAAAGGAAAGTGAATAAGTGATGACAAAGCTCTTATTCAGTTTTGATGAGTTGTTAATGGATAATATCGTATATAATTTAATGATTACTTAAAATAAGAAGGGTTTACATTTAAACTTACTGGACTGGCGTAATCCAAGAGCCTGGTGCAGTAAATCTCTGCTTCCCTAAATCTCTTTTCAGCTCTGCAGTGTGTAGCAAGAAAAAGTAAAGCTTCTACCATGTTAGGTCCATCCCTCTCCTCAGCTTCCATCCTCTCCAAGTCCTTCTCATAATAAAATGACGCTTTTTCAGAACGTCCTAGCTCTTGATGCAGTGCTATTGCCTCTCTATCATCACAGTTAGCTGCTCTTTCATAACACTTAATTGCTTCCTCAAGCATGTGAAGCTGTTCAGTTTCATAACATTGAGCCATGGCAATCCACAACCTAGAGTCACTTGGATGCAAGTAAACTGATTTATGGAAATAATACAAGGGCATGCACATCATCTCATATGCTTGTCCCAACATACCAGGCACGATAATCACATGGGTTTATATCCATTACCCTCCTATAGGCATAAACAGCAGCTGGAGTATTCTTCATCTCGACATATTCGTGACCCATCAGAGTCCAAGCTGATAAATAGTTCTTGTTAAGCTTTAAAGCCCTCCTAAAGTACATTACAGATTTCTCGTGCTGCCCCTTCAAACTGTAATAATTACCAATAATGCAGCAAGATTCAGGTCGGTATTTGTCAGTGAGGAATACCCTGTGGGCAAGGTAACTTAGGGCAGAGAAGCATTCTTTTGCATAGAGAACATTTGAATACATATCCATTTCTTCTACTCTATATGGATAATTTCGCAGGAGTTCTTCAAATATCACTTCAACTTCCTCAAATTCTCTTAAACTGTACTAAACTTTTGTAATTTGAGCCTGGATGTAATTGCTGAAACGGAAAGTTCTTTGGAGGTGTTAGTATCGTGCTAAGGAATCAGTGTGCATTCTTAGTTCTTGGAATGCACTGCCCAGGAAGAAGCCTTTCATCCAATGGTTCTTGAGATCGAGGTTCTTCAAAATGTCGTTGGTAGTGCACAGACATTGAAGCTCTGACCAAGCACTCCAGTTCCAAGGATAGTTGTTCACAGACTCCACCAAGACTGTTCTAGCAAGATCCTTGTGGCCTTTCTCTTTCAGCACAATCCCATATAAATACAACCCGAATGGATCAATGGTGCCATTTTTGCGCAGTGGAGATAACTCCCTCTCGAGATACCAGCTCATTATTCACGGTATCGCTCTTACCTAGAGATCTATCCAGTTGAATAACCTCTTCCTCATTAGGTTTTTCACCAGCCTACATTCAAACAATAGAAGGTAGAAATTAATAAAACCAACCATTCTGATGTAAAGCCGTTACTATATTCTTGTTACAGATATTCATAACACTGCCTACATTCGCCAAGTATGTATTTATATATCATACATCCATAGCGTTTGTATTGAATAATCAGGTAAACAACAACACGAAAATAATTAAACAAATTAGGGGATGATTCAAAAAAAAAATCATCGGTGAATTAATTAGTAAAAGAAAACGTTATTCACCAAAGTATCAATCAAATTGAGTTTCACTAGATCAGAAAAATCATAAATGATCAAGAACAACTACTAAACTTGAAGTTTATGGCTGGTCACCAACTTTTACAGTAGATCTGTCCATTTCCAGTCTAGGTTTTAAGCATCTGGCTTCAAATTGACTCATATCAAAGTTTATATAGAATGTCAAATCCCTGCAGGTAACCCTACCACCTATCAAAGTTTATATAGCAAATTTTCATCTTTGGTGCGTGCTGTGCAATGTGTTTCATTTTGACCAGAGAGATGGAATGTGCAAGATTCTAAATGGGGTTGTTCTAATTATTCATTTTGAATCAAATTAGGGCATCATATTATATATAAAAATCAAAATCAAAAGAAAATTATAAAATGGGGTTATGTTAAGTAGTACCAGTTCTTCTTGGTTTTCCATTATCATCTAAGTCTTCAATTCCATTACCGTTACCAATAGATCTTTTTGGTTCAAGATTTTGTTGATGTACTCTTAATGCAACCACATCATTACCGTTTGTTGCTGTTATCGTCATTTCTTGATCATCAACACAGAAATGAACTTAGATCTTTACACCAACAACAAAAAAAAAGAACACAATGATCAGTAAAAAGTACATAAAAATGTACCTAAAAGAGAGAAAAGAGAGGGGTATTGGTTACTATTATTACCTTAGATTTTGGGTACTACTCCTAGTTTTTTCGGTAGTAGTAAGAACTAAGTACCTATTATTGTCTGGAGATGAATGCTGAAATGTTGTTGTATATATAGGATTGAATGAGTTAAAAAGGGAAGATGGCATATTTTATTTATTTTTGATCAGCGGGAAGGTGGGATATTTAAGCAGCATTTATTAAGGGATTGATTTAAGCAGCAACGAACAAAGAACTAAAAACTAAAAAACACAACATCTAAACAAAGGAACTTCTTATTCTTACTTGTAAAATGATCAACCTCTGCACACTCCAACAGTTCATCTTCACTTGAAATGACATTGGAATCCAACCCAATGGTAATTGATCTTAAAAACAACACTGGAAAACACAAAATTAAAAGATCTTCAATGAAGTTGCATAAAATAGAAGATTCTAGATCTTAGTGTTTTTAGTTGCTAAGAGTTAGCTCCTTCCAGTGAACTATTTTCGCACAAACCTAATGTTTGTAAAGTTTGCATATATATAAAACTAAAACTAAAAATATAAAAAATTAATACCGCGTTCAAAATTCTTAAAATATAACATATTTGTATTCTTCCATCAACGTTTTAACAATACTTGAACAACAACTGATATATGATTTATATTAGTTAAAAAATATAAACGATACCACGGATAGCTTAGGCTCTCTCTTTAACAACACCAGGGGGCCACCCATACATCGTACCAAATTCAGTCCATCCACCTCTTAGCTTGATAAACTGACTTCTCTCTTGATGGCCTGATATATGGTCTTCCACTACACCAGTGCCCGCAAGCTGTCTAACATTATCGAACCCCTCATCTCTATCCTGATTCTAATTCACTCAACTCTTTGGGACGCATGATGGTTGTCATTTTCTGTTTCTTTTATTTATGCCTTACACTCATTATAACAGTAGATTTGTTTTTTGCAGTAAAAACATTAAAAAAAATTACTCTAGATGATTTTGGTTGAATTAGATGTGAAAATCAGAATAAAAAGGTCTTTATTTATAAGCGGTAGAGAGTCGGTCGTAGGCGATATAAACTATGTCGAGCGACAAAGTCTTTGTCGCTGGACAAAGACTAGTCGCTTATCGTTTCTCCCATAGTGGCGTGGCTTGTTTGTCCAGCCACCTGGATGGACGAACAAGACTATTTGATATGGGTGCATAGGAATTGGCCTAGGAAGTTCCCTAAAAGAAGACGTATGGTCCAAATCCTCAATAGTCAAAATCACTTCGAACTTGTTAGTTTGGCGGAAAATTTCAAAATTTAAGTTCGGATAACAAGTAGTGTGTTCGCATTAGCCAACTTTTTCTGTGTGTGTAATACAGTAAGGTTCAGTTGGTTCTTAACTAGCCGAATTTTTTTATCCAAAGTAGGTTCGGCTATCCAGTTATTAGCCAAACTTATCATTGTTCAGCCGAATTAATTTGTAAAAAAAATCATTTTTGAAGAATTTAACCTATAAAAGGGAAATTAATCCTTATCTAGAAGCATGCTTGTGTATTACTAAAATAAGGTTCCTCGTCCATATATTCATCTTTGGGGTTTGTCTCATAAAAATCATCATCTTGGGCTTAAAGTTGAGGTTGAGGTTGAGTTTGGGTTTCATAATCCAAAAAATCAGTCATAACCGGATCTTCAGTGTAGTTGATGTGTATTTTCTTAGCTTTACGAGATGAAGATTCAACTTCCACACTTGAATCACACATTTATTACTTTAATCACAAAAAATCTCAAAAAACATAAAATAAAATAAAATAAAATAAAATAAAAATAAACATTCTTCTTCTCCTTATACCCTAACACCCTAATTCTCTCTTAAAAAATTACTTTACTCTTTAAAACCTAACACTAATACTAAGTTTAATCATTAACATTAACCACTAACCATTTACATTAACACTTTTAATCATTAACATTAACGCTAGTTAAATAAGGGTATTACTGCTATTATAAAAAATATATGGATAAAGGAGATTTTACTTTTACTACTCAATGATTCTAATTCGTCTTATTCAATGTAATATTTTTTTTTTGGTATACCCCAAATTAGCCTGTCTCAATTAAAGTCTACTTTTATTTGAGGCCTACCCAATAAGTTAAAATAGGGTCATTTGGAGAAAAATAAAAAACTCTTATTCAACTATTTTCTTAATAGCTAATTTACCCTTGATTAATTATTTTTAATTAATTCAATTGGTAATTAAATAATTAATGTCTGAAAATGGATTACAGTTAGTTTTGGATGGTAAGAATTAGAGTAGAGTTTTTTTCCCGAAAGGTTTGAAGAGGAAGAAGAATATGAGAAAAACTAGGGTTTTGTGATTTTGGTAGCGAAAATGAAATTTTATAGTGACGACGTTAGATTCTAGTGGTGATAAAGAAGTGGTTGCATTTACATCTCGCAAATCAGATTTATCATGCTTTCGATCCTACCGATTTGGGTTATTTGTTGGATGAATAAGAACGCGTAAACCAAAGCATAATTAATTTTACTCAAGCAAATGAAGAATCAAACCAGGAAAAAGAAGATCGTAATGCTTCCAATCGTCAGGTATACGTGCTAAGGATCTCGATATATGTATTTCTAGCTTATAATCGCCAAAAAATTGAAATTTTATCAAATTTTAAATGCTTTACTGACCAACCTATAACCCAGAATCAGTGGGTACGATGACTCCACACCTGCCGATTCTATATCATCCAAACATATTATGAACCACAATCGGTTGATACGGTGATGGACAACAACAAATCATAATTCGGTTTTGAAGGAATTGGTAGGTGAAACAATCGGTTTTTACGGACTTTCATATCGATCGATTGTAGCTCTTGGAGATTTTTCCAAAAACACTAAATATACAATCGGCCGATGTATGTTGCTCTATGAGCCGATTGTAATTGAAAAAGTGTCAAGAAGAAATGCATTATGATGAATGCTAGAATCGACATACAAGTCATTTCATGTGCGTGTTCAAATACTTGGGGATTTTTTCCAAAAATCAATACCGGTGGAATCAGTAGATATTTATGTACATAAAGGCCGATTGTTAACATAATTGTTCCTTATATGACGATTGTGTAGGCCTCAATTTTCGATATATATTATAGACTGTTCAAGTGCTTGACGACGATCAACCTGAACTCTTGTCTTTGATGGGGCCTGATACTTTTGCCCACTATTATACTGATTTGGTATGGGAAAACAAGGACGATGCAAAGCAATGGTTTGTAGACAAAGGCATAGAGATCAAATGCGTATTAGTCTTAGGTCGTCGTTAAAGAAGTGATCATTTAGAAATTGTTTGCGAGAGATGTAGCAAGATTGAAAGTCACAGGGCAAAGGAAAAACCGTATGTGAAGAGGACGTCGAGGGTATACATGAGTAAATCAAAGAAGCATGATTGTCCGTTTAAGATTATAGTGCATAGAGTCAATGGTGTATATAAGCTTTTTAAAGTGATGAATGGTTGTCATAATCATGATGATCCATAATTTTTTATTGGACGCTCTCCATAAATAAAATGAACTTGCTTACAATAATAAATTGCATAAAATGAAACTATCTTTATTATTTCCATGCCTGGTACGAGATTGAATTATCGAGGCAGCTTTGAAATGACTAAACGGTTCTCCCATTCATTTGATATATTCATCTTGTGTTGCAGACCTGTCCCCTTTGTGTCTAGCTAGAAACTCGTTGTACTTGTAGCACAATTTTCTAAACTTAATGTGCGAGAGGAAATATACTCATCCTTATATTATTGCAGTGGTTTCTTGTACTTACCATCCCACTTGGACATGAAAGAAAATGTTTAACAAGATTCCAAAATGGATTATCAGGCCGGATCTCTTCAGAAATATCTAACACGATGTAAAAATTCTAACCCATTCAACATTATTATCATCAGCAGCACCACCATTATTAACAACATCTTTAGCTGGATCATGTGGACCCAAACACTAGAACAAATTCTCTCTACAATGCCATATGGTCTCTTTTGTTTGTTGAAACATTAATAACCTCTTTAAGTTCCACCAAAGAGAGTTGATCAAGTAGGTTCATGACTTGCTACAACTTTATCTCTACTCTATAAGCAAACTTATATTGGGTTCACACAATCTTCTGCGATTTTCTATATACATCACAATTACGGATAGATCCATGATTGACTCTCCTCTTGTGATTGTTATTCGTGTCTACAAAAATTAAATTGAAAAACAAAGATAAGTGTGGATAAAGAGAAAAAAATTTAAAAAATTTAAAACAAAGATTATCTATATCGCTACTGGTGTTATCAAATGCTACCAATTGACAACAACTACTACTACTAGTTCTAGTAATCAACAATCACTAATTCAAATAACAACAAAATTTTAGCCACTACAATGAATACAACGGAATCGACGGATAAAACAATGCTTATTCACCGATTCAAACCATAAAAGGCAACAAAAAAATTAGTAAGTAAGAATCAATGGAGTAGACATATATTTATCCAGCAATTATGCTTATTGAGAAAACTCAAAAAAAATGAACACAACAAGAATCGGTAGATAAATATGTGTCTTATCCACAGATTCCTACTTACTGATCAAACTCAAAAAATGAACACAACCATAATCGATGGATAAATATGTGTTTTATTCATCGATTCATCAGAAGGGTAAAACAAAATATGAAAACATTATAATCATACCCACCGATTCTGGATATGTTATTTGTTAATGAAGAAAATGAACAGAAATCGACGGATAAGCATGCATCTTATCCACCGATTTTCCTACATGTTCTTCATGTCCAAGAATAACATAACTAGAATCGATGGATACGATAGATCTATAAAGACTGATTCTGGTGATTTTTCAGGATTTGGATTCATAAAAAGTAACATTTAAACGTATAAATCGATGAAAAGTGCTATTAAAATAATGAGTTTATAGAGATTTACCTTACAGACCGAAAGGGATGGGAGATCCCAGTTGATAGAGAAAGTGAATACAAATAATCTGATTGACACATGGCGACATCTTGAGCCAATGAGATCATATTGTGTTAAGATGCATGCGAAAAACACAGGATAAATGTGTTACAATATATCATTTCCAAATCCACTTTACCTCATCCCGAGGAGAAGACGTGGACAATCCAGAATAGGTCGGATGACGTGATCAAGACCAGAGCGGTGTCAGGCATGCCAGGCCATAGCTTGGCATCCATTCAGCATTAAATGCTTGAACAAAAGGCAGAGACAGATGAAGGTATTTTAACGGGTTATAAATTATTGGGCTCGTCACAAATGCTTGGATATGACCCATGAGAGGGCTACGCTGCATAAGTTCACCAACCAAGATGGAGTCAATAAATACCCAGTTCATTCTCAAGAAAGGGGGTGGAAAAAACTTTACCTCAAAAAAAGGAGAAAAAAAAGTTATAAGCATAATACCAAACCCCTTTGTAACCATCGAATCTCTTCTGTAATCTCCTAAATACTTTTAATAAGATTATAAACTCAACATCCCTAGACATAAATATTAGCTGAACCATGTAAATATTTTGTATTAAGTGTGTGATTATTTACTTTCCCTATATTACTTTACTTATCTGCTGGTTACTTGAATGCGTGCATTTGTATTGTCTGGCTACTTATTTCATATTTGCATGTAACTTAGTTTAAACAATTCAACATAGTATTGACCTTCAATTTCGATATGTATTTTCAAATGGATTTATTTATAAAATCTCGACCACGTAAACTATAAAAAAATTAGTAGTTATAGAGAAAATTAAGTTTAGGTTTTTTAGAATTTGGAAAGTATAAATGAAAAATAGAAATTTTTTTATTTTAGGGTTTTTAATATATTTGGAAAATGGATAAAAAAGAAAAGAATTTTGATTTATATTATGATTTTAGTGTTAAAATTAATTAAAGAGTAAAGGTAATTTGGTATTTTTGACCAAAATTAGACATCCTTTATTTTACTTTCTAATTTTGAGCAAAATAAGGTAGATTTTAAATAAAACGGGTAGGTCTCAAGTTAGTTGGTAAAGTTAGGATTCCTCTTAATGGTACTAGAACCACTACTAGAAATTTATGTTTTGTCCAAGCCCATGCCCAAGCCCAAGCCCTAGCCCTAGCCCGGGCGAGGAATTATTCAGTTATTCAGACTCGAAGGTGAGAGAGAGAGAGAGAGAGAGAGAGAGAGAGAGAGTAGTCATGGCGTGTGCTTCAGCTGGAGGAGGAGGATGTGGCGGCGCTGGTGGTGGTTGCTACAAGGATGAGGAGAAAGAAGTGTTAGTTTTAGAAAATCAAAATCAGCATCATTATATCTGCTTAAAGTGTAAAGTAGAAGAATCCATCTCTTCTTCTTCTTCTGGTGATTTTACTAGTGATCTTTGCTTTGTATGTTTCCGTTCTAATCTCTTTGGTAAATTTAAGCAATCAATCACTACCAACGACTTGATTTCCCCTACTGATAAAGTTCTCGTTGCCTTCTCTGGTGGTCATTCCTCCAGGTACTATTTCTGTATTCAAAGCTCCAATTTTTCTCTTCAATCTCAATGATTAACAGTAAAGAATTTTAATCTTTGTTCATGTGTGTTTTCTAGGGTAGCTCTACAATTTGTGCATGAGTTGCAAGAAAAGGCACAGAAAAATTCTGAAGCAAGTAAAGATAAAGCGTATCCTGTATTTGGTGTTGGAGTTGCATTTATTGATGAAACCAACATTACTTCTCTTGAATTGGACAAAGCAATTCAGGACTTAAGGTTGATTATTTCGAGTTTGTCGCCGCCTAAAAAGGAATTGCACATTATGCCCATTGGAAATATTTGTTCCTCGGACCCTGTGGAAGGAAGGAACAAGATGAGTGAATTGTTGTGTAATGTTACTGATGCCACTGGCAAAGAAGATCTCTTGCGATATCTTAGTATGCTGTGCTTGCAGAAGGTTTACTTTTGTTTTTGTCTTTCATTAGCTTAGTGTGGTGTAATGGAAAGAGGTGAGGTCCTTGTATTAATGAGTATGTTGTTGCTTCATATATAACTACAGATTGCTCAAGATAATCGGTATACTAAAGTGGTGCTAGGATCATGCACATCATCAATAGCTTGCCATATTATTTCAGCGACTGTGAAGGTATGTTTTCGATCTTATGGTATGGTGTTAGATCAATGGGGATGCTGTTAAAATCATTTTCCCTTGGAAGACTTGATAGTCTATTTCGACAGTTTAGATGTGTCGGTTAGTATCTTCATTTGGCTTTTCAGTTATTGGTAGAATAAAAATCTTGATATGATGAAAACGCAGGAAATTGTTGAACTATTCCAAATTCTGAGTATCACTTTCTTTGACGGAATTAGGATTAGTATTAAACATATTTTTCACTTCCTTAAATAGTTCAACATTCCCTTTTAGAGATTGTAGAGTGTATATAATACTCCTTTAATAAGTACAAAACCCAGGCAGTCACGTCTAAGAGTACGTGACACAGCAGCAATTGTATTATAACCAATGAGTAGCCCTGAGATCTTAATCACACACATTGCTTGTTCTTTTCACCAGGGACAAGGTTATGCTTTACCAGCAGATATGCAGTACATTGATGCGAGATGGGAGATCCCGGTGGTGCTTCCTCTGCGAGACTGTGTTGCACAAGAGCTCAAAATGCTCTGCTGCCTAGACAGGTTTGTAGTAACTCTTTGCTACTGCATATTTATTGTAAAAAAATCTGTGATTCTGTTACGAGCCCTTCTACTCTTTCTGAAATACAGTTTAAAAACCTTGGATTTGCTTGATGGTCCTCGTTCTGGTATCAGTGGCTTGGTGTCATCATTCATTCAAGTTCTTCTGGTAAATATAGCAATTGATGTGGTGTACGTGGTCTCCTCTTTCTGCTGTCATTCTTGCTGTCACCAGTAAACTGAACTCTTCTCGTTCTTCTGAATATCTGCAGGAAGAAAACCCTGGACGTGAACGCACCATTGTTAGAACAGCAGAAAAGCTCAGTCCATTTCATTTCAATAGGCTCCCAGAAGAAAGCAAAGACTCCAATAACAGTCATCTTCCATCACGATGGCGTCGCAGGAAGAAGCAAAATATAAAATCTCATGATGAATCCATGCCGTCGGAGTTTCTCTGCCCAATCTGCTTCAGTCCACTGACTAAATCGGATTTTGAAAGTTTAACGATGAGGCTTGGGAGTTCTGACACATGTAGTGAAAGTGAATTTTTTGGATCAAGCTGCTGCCCTAGTTGCCAGTTTCAGATACTTCCAAAAGAGCGTTCATCTATGGAGCAGTTCTATTCGCTTCTGCCCCAGCTGATGATAGCACGAGCACCAAAGGAGAGCATGAATGGTGACCAGGCTCGGCTAAGGTGATAATTTGCTTTTTGTTGTCTATGCCAGTCCTTTATATTACTCCCCATGTTCTATGTTTTATGTTAAGAAATGGGAAAACAGAAAATTGTTCATAACTGAACTTGTTGTGCACTGGGTTTACGATTATGTTTCTAGGGAGCAAATAAAAGATTGCTTGCTCTCTGACGGTGAGGATGGAACATGAATCCTGCTTTCTTCTGCTCATGGCAACTAGGTGACTACAGGAGAACAACCTATCTACTGGTGTCAAAAAGTGCACCAAAAAGTCATCATCTTGGTCAAGATTATCTGCTGCCCATCCCAAGAACACATAGCTCTCTTTTGGTAACAGAATTCAGCGTTATTTATCGTTGTTCGGTATTGCAATTCCTTATTTGTACCTTGCATTAGTTCAAGGCGTCTCAGCTAATTCCAAGAGAGTGGAGCATTTGTTTACTGTAAACTTGATTTAAGTGGAAACGTGAATATTTGCTCTATTAATTTATGCTGATTACTGGTAGTGTTGTGCCCTTATTATGTCTGGCTTTGGAGTCGGTTCATTTTTCGGCAGTGGAAGTGAAGATAAATGATATGGGACATTCTTGAGGACAACAGCAGCCACAAATACCACCGAGTAATGACCAAACCTTCATTCCTCAACATAGCAAGCCTTCCTTCTATTTTCTAAAATTTTCACATTCTACCACTGCTAGGCATCAGAGTGGTGCCGTTGACTGAGTGGACCAGCCTTACTCTTACTTCCAGAGGAACATTAGAAATTTAGAACCAACGACCAAATGAACAAAACTTTCTGTGAGCGTAAAGTGTTCAGGCACTCAAGTTTTGCTAAAATCTCGCACATTCTTCATACATACTTACCAAGTTACCACAAATCAACTCTTTGTTCATCAGATAAAACTTGAATATAGAACCGCAAACTGAAGGGCTGTAACAAGGAGCCAATTAGACCTCTAGAATTTTACAATTTTTGTCATTTAAGGGCAAGGGTAGTCAGCAGCGTCCACCCAAAGTTCATAAACCCTTTTTAACCTGGCGTTTTTGAGGATGACCCAAAATCATTTTGGGGCGACTAATGAAACAAAACAAGGTCATTTTGAAATAATCTCAATACATTCCTTATCCATATATTTTTTATAATGGTTAATCTACCCTTATTTAATTAGTGTTAATTTTGATTAATTAGTTAATTAATTTGGTTATAGTTAGTGTTAGAAAATTATTTGAGTTAGTTTTGGAATAAAAATCGAGAGTGTTTTAGATTGATTTTTCGAGTTATAGTTTTGTACAATCGGTAGGCTCGTGATTCTTATTCCTACCGATTGTACAATCGGTAGTTTAAAGGAGTACTTAAACTACCGATTATAAGTGTCGCCCCAAATTGAATTTCTCAAAACCTTCCAAAATTTCTAACTCTTCATCTTTCACAATCAGTAGGAATTGAAAATTTGTATCTACAGATTGTAGCCTGAATTGTATTAAACTTTAAAATTTTTAACTTTGTAATCAGTAGTTTAAAGATCAATTTTATCTACAGATTATAATGGTTTTCTTGTCCAGGACTTTTCTTGCCATAATCGGTAGTTAGTGAACATAAATAACTACCGATTGTGGATAATCGGTAGCACGAGAAATAAATAACTACCGATTGTACGTAATCGGTAGTTTATAAACATAGTTATCTACCGATTATGCCGATTTTACTTAACATCTAACTTCATAATACTATTTCAACATCCAAAGAAAAACTTGTTCAAATAAACTTACTACATATTGTTCATTAAACTTGTTCAAAAAAACTAAAAAAATCCGGAAAAAACGAAACAAAACACATTATATAAATTCTCATGAAATTCTTCCACTCCTTGTTACTCTCGACTTGGTCCTAGTTTCAACCCGCTTCTTCTTCTCGTTCCCTTTAGGATCAGCAACAAATTCATCATCCTGAACTGGACCTATGTACTATCCAGCTTCATTGTAGTATGATTTATGCCTGAGAAGTCTTTCTCCCTGAAAAAGAGTCGAGGATCAAAATCCGGATCAGCCGCTATCCTTCGATTCATTTCTGCCTCAGATCCTTCATCCGAAGATGAAATATCAACCCAATTGAAGGGATTGTCAGGACCGTTCTACCAACAATTAGGATCCTTCATCATTTTTGAGAAATCCGGATCGTCCATCATCATTTGATATATTTCTACATCAGAAACTTCTTTCGGCAAATTAAAAAGAGGACGAGAAAGCAATTCAGCCTATCGAGCAGGAGAAAGACTTTCATCGGAATCATCTTCATCCATAACCCTAATGAGCATACCCAAACATTGATTATTAACTAACTACACAATAGCTATTATAAAAATAAACAAAAGCACACAATCGGTAGTTAAAAATATGAAATATCAACCGATTACGCACAATCGGTAGGGCGTGTTTTCAGCAAATATCCGATTGTATAATCGGTAGATAAAATTATGCAATACCTACCGATTTTGCATGATGTTCTTCATAAATGATGAACTAGAGGCACAATCGGTAGATAAAGTTCGTCAGATTTCTACCGATTATGCGTTAGACAAAAGTCTATAAACAATAATTATCATGATTTCTTCAAAGTAATAACTAAAAAATATAAAAGTTGGATGTAACTTACTTTTCCTTTCCCTTCTTTGATTGGGTAAGAACATTTTTTGGTCGGAGGGGAAGTTCATCGGAATCGGTTGACGAATTGATTTCAATGATTTTGAACTCCTCTATCACCATCTTTTCCTTTCCCTTCTTTGATTGTTTAGGTAAAGATTTTGGAGCCATTTTCAATGGAGAATGAGAGTAAAGGGAGTAGAAGAATCGGTAGAGGAAAAGAAATGGAAAAGGAGGCTGTTTTAGTTGAGAATAGGTAGAGGTAGAGGTAGAGAAGGAAATGAGAAGAAAAAGAGGCGTGAATAGGTAGAGAAGAAGAAGAATTAGGTTTTGGTTTCTGTTTATAAACCTGCCGTTTTACATTATTATTATATTAATTATTATTTTACACTGTCTTGGAAAATTCCTTTCTGCTTTAGCGGCGTGGACGAACCTTAAACGAGTTGAATCTGTCCATCACCTTAATGATATTGAAATGAGCTTCGTAACGGTAATTTGATCGTTTCCATCGTCGCCATTCCTCGAGAGATCTCGCTATAAATTCATCATTAGTTTCACCCCTCAAACGATATCGATTGACAAGATAAGTTAAATTTATAAATGAATCAACTTCTCTGCCTATAAAATGAAATCAATAAAAAAAATCAGCTTTATTACAGTTATTGGGGTTCCCGGTGTCAACAAAAAAATGTTCATGAACACTATCCAAATAACTCATACTCATTACACCATTTTGCCTACGTTCTTCTCCTCGCTTCGGATAGAATTGCACGTACCGCCTACATAACGATAAATCTTCCTCTACCGTGAACGGTTAAGCCATTAATCTATACGATTATTTCTTCAATATGGAGAGTTAAAATGTATTGGAGGTGCTTAAATGAGAAGAGGTCACCCTCCTTATATAGATTAGAGTCTTAACGGCTCTTTTTTTCAAAATAAAAAGCCGTTGAGGCCTGGTGTAACAAGAGTGTACAGAAAATATGTAACTAAGTTCTTACGAATATTATCAATCGGAAGTATTGGGATCACAATTATCTACCGATTTTCACAATCAGTAATTTAAAAAATATATTTACTACCGATTATAATGTGTAGCCCCAAATTGGAAATCAAAAAATTTATCAATCATCCAACATTTTGAACATTCATAATCGGTAGTTTAAGAATTTTTTAAACTACCGATTATGCATGTAGCCCCAAATTGGAAATCGAAAAAATTATCAAAATTCCAACATTTTGAAAAAGCATAATCGGTAGTTTAAGAATTTTTTAAACTACCGATTATGCATGTAGCCCCAAATTGGAAATTGAAAAAAATTATGCATAATCGGTAGTTTAAAAAATTCTTAAACTACCGATTATGAAAGTTGCCCCAAATTGAAATCGCAAAAAATTTCAAAATTCCAACATTTTGAAAATTCATAATCGGTAGTTTAAGCATTTCTTAAACTACCGATTATGAAAGTTGCCCCAAATTGGAAATAACAAAAATTTTCAAAATTCCAACATTTCGAAAATGCATAATCGGTAGTTTAAGAAATTCTTAAACTACCGATTATGAAAGTTGCCCCAAATTGGAAATCGCAATTTTTTTTTAAATTCCAACATTTCGAAAATGCATAATTGGTAGTTTAAGGATTTCTTAAACTACCGATTATGAAAGTTGCCCCAAATTGGAAATTGAAAAATATTATCAAAATTCCAACATTTTGAAAATGCACAATCGGTAGTTTAAGATTTTCTTAAACTACCGATTATAGTGTAAAAAGTGACCAGGAACAGACAGTTCCTGAGATTGTATAATCGATAGATTTTTAAACTACCGAATGTAGAACACTAACACAATCGGTAGATTGATATCTACCGAATGTTGATGAATATACACAATCGGTAGTTGCTGCAAACCACTTATCTACCGATTATAATGTAAAATTTGAAGAAAATAACTTGTTAAAAATAAATCTCTTGCAAATGAATTGATAACTCACAAAAAGAACATAAAATCATTTCAAATGTTAGACAGTTAAACACCAGTAATGTTAAACACCAGAGACATATCCATAAGAAAAGAACCAAAATCTAAATTCTAGGAGCTTTGGTTTTGGTACGAGGACGACGAGCACCAGGGGATAACAATCTTTCAGCATCATCGGCATTGGCTTCACCCTCAGGGACATTTGCTTCAGCATCAACACTCGATGAAGCGCGAGATCTTTTGGTCGGCTTTGCTGCTAACCTATTAGGCTTATCGCAGATTTCTCCCCAAATTTTCTAGCATAGGCTTCATTATCAATGTTGTCAATGAGGTCTTTATGCTCTCTCATCGTCTCAACTGATGGAGGCACTCCCGTATTTATGCACCCAGCTATCTTCTTTGAGAAAAATGCAAACATTTTTTTTCCTGTTTTTAGGCAATAACAATCAAACGATTATTATGTAAAATATTGATCCGTAATACTAGAATCAAAAGGAAATAACATTACGTACCAGCCTTTCATATCTAGAGGGTTTGTTTTTGATGATGCAACTATATTCGGGGACCCTGGTGCTCTTTCCTTTATCTCACGGATCACATGAAGATGAGAATGCTGCCGGTACCATACCATATAACGTGGATCTGCTTCATCACCTCAGGTGACAGGTGTCCCCTCGTTGATCATAGATTGCATCCTGTTGTTCCAATGTTCAACGAATGGGATATCAGAGTAAACTACTGTGATCGAGTCCTTACTACAAACACAATACTCCACGTCCAACTGGAACCTGCCCCTGAAACGACTCCAAGGTTCTTCTTGGACATAACCTAGTTGACGCATCACCCTTGTGGAATTGTACCTGACATATCCAGTGGGATGCCACAAGGGTTCATAGTAGAACGACAACTCAGACCTTCGCGCTATATGACCACTAGCTCGGTCTTCCCTGTATGGATCAAAGCATACATCTTTGGACGCCATCGAGTCTAATTTCCTCTTAAAAGAAATCAACTCCTGCTCCTTAGTCCTTGAATGGTTGCCCTCAAAGATGTATTTCGTGCCTTAGGGTGTTCCTTTCTCCCATGCCGGATTCTCTTTGGCCAACTCGAGGGACAAGAAGTGGTCATAGATCCATGTCTAGTGTACATATCAAACCAAGTATGAGAAAATTGATTCTTAAAAGAGAAAAAAATAAATAACAATTAAACCATCAATGGAGTTACCAAAATACCTGTAGTAAGCTCACGTTCCCGGCAATTTGGCTAGTCTGTTCCCTGGATGCCTTTATCATCTCTTCCATCAAGAACGCATGACATGCCGTGCCCCATGAATAGTCACGAACTTTGTTGAGGGGATGCAAAAGTTGTAGAAGGTTGGCGTCGACCCGGTTACCACTAACATTGAGGAAAATTACACATCCCAACACGCAGAGAAGATATGCAGTGGCTGCAGCTTTGACCTGGTCATCGCTAAACTCTGGGTTCATCTTTTCTTTATCCTTGGTGCCTCTGAACATTTTCATCAGTTGCACCAGGCTGAATTGTCTGGTTTTGTAAGGAGCGCACAGTTTGAACTCTTCATCGGATATCGCTCGATACCAACCAAGGCACCTCTCAGTGTGAACATAAAGCTGGTCCCAGCTTAACCGATTCACATAATCAAACTTCACCTCCGTACCATGGTCAGTGAGATCTAGAATCTGTACCACATCATCGGGGGTGATCGTCATCTCTCCCCACGGGATATGGAAGGTTCGGTTTCAGGATACATCCTCTCCATGAAGGCCGATATCGACACCCGGTCGTGATGTAACATTGAATTCTCGGCAGCAGTAGATAGCCCCGAGTGCAGTATAATTTGATAGAACCGTTCACACTCACCTTCCAACGGCCAATCGTTCATCTTTGTTGGTGCAGCCGTAGGTTTGAGTAGATGGACCGCATTAAAATGGTCCTAATATACACGAAGAATTAAAAAATAATTAGAATAACAGTTAACACTTCTACGAATAAAAAGACAATACGTTAAGAATGGTGTTTTATAATTATTACCTCTGTTGAGTAAATCTCTTTCCCCCAAGAATCTTTGTACCCAAACAATAGATCTCCTCCATCTCTTGGGAGGCCAGGGATTTGACCTTCTTGAAGACCATTCATCTTCAAAGAGTCGGGGACCTTGTGTCCTCCTTTCTTCTTAGCTTGCTTCTTTGTACCACTTCCTTCTTCTTGTCTACCACTTGGTCCTCCTTCATCAAAGTATCTATCTTGTGGAGCACTTGGTTCTCCTTCCTCTTCGTTTCTACTTCTTGGAATACTTAGTTGAGTTCCTTCGTTTATAACAATTCCGCTAACGCTCTTTTGTCTTCTTTCACTAGAAGTAACCTTCTTACCCCCTTCACGACGAGGCGCCGTAAGAATTGTATCATTGGAATGCTTATCTCACCTTTACCTTTTATGATTGACAAGATAAATAAAGAAGAATTATTTCCAACAAGATACCGTTTAATCAGTACATAATCGGTAGACAAAGTACATTAAACTCACCCAATTGTTCATAATCAGTAGTTAAAAAAACAAAGTAACTACCGATTGTGCATAATCGGTAGTCTAAAAATCAACTTAACTACCGATTGTGCATAATCTGTAGCTCAGGCTGTACATAATCTACCGATTGTGCATAAAAAATGGAACATAAAAGTCTATGGACACACGTACAATCAGTAGTTACATAAAAAAAATTAACTACCGGTTATGACTAAATTTGGGTACAGGAATATAATCGGTAGTTTATGACCAAATTATAACTACCGATTATGGTCGATATTTGAGGAACCACTAAATTTCACAATCGGAAGTTTAACCCTATACTAAACTACCGATTATGTGTAAATTTGGAGACAACAATATAATCGGTAGTTTAGGTGTAAAAATAACTACCGATTGTGATCAATGTTTTTGAGGATCACTAACTTGCTGATAGACACATTTTAGTGTCTAAATTACACCTTAATTTCTAGTGAGTTAGTATTCGATTTTGTGTCTATTACGTGTTTTATTGCTTTTGCAGGTACATTAGAAGAATAAAGATTTGTGGAAAAATTGGCTCAAAAAGTGATAAAGGCACCCAAGGACAAGTGTTATTGGCACCCTAGAAATGGATAAGGGGCACCCTCGAGTCAACTCGGTCAAAATCGGGTCAAACCCGAGTCAAATCGGTCAACCCGAGTTGACCAAGTCAACTCAGCACGGGATCGGGACGGGAGTCAACTGTGTTCAACTGTGAACTTCTAATCCACGTGAAAATTGAATTATTTTGCTTCCAAAGTGTCCCACAAGCTAGAAGAGATTGATACAAGCCTCAACACGTCAAAAACAGAGAAAAATTGGCCGGAAATCACGGGTAAAAACTAGTTTTCCGATTCCGGCTAGGAGAGGGATTGTTTCATCAATTTGGGATAAGTATTACGAGTTTGATTGGGTTTGGGACACTCCCTAGGGTTCCTAAACCCTATATATATGAAGAGAAGCCGAAGAAATCAAGACAGAAAAGCCTAGAGATCGAAACAGTAGGTTCCCGGCCACTTCCGGTCATCGCCGGCCAACTGCTGCTGCTCCGGCCGGCGTGTTCTTCATCTACCACCGTCTGAGAAGACGACTCAGCCACACTTATAACTGTTGCTGATTCAAACTGCTTCTGTTGCCTATCCTTTTAAACCTTTGTTGCTTAGAAACACTTCTGTAACGGCTGAACCCTATTCTGTAACACTTATAAACGTATCTGTTCAGCTGTTGCACTATTATTTCACCTTGTAATCAACTTTTTGAGCAATGAAAAGATCTTTGAGCAAGTTTTCTTCTCCATGGGGTAAGTTTATTTACTGGGATGATGGATAAGGTATTTTTTCTCAATTTTATGTGATTTAATTATTTTCTAATAATTATTTATAATTCTTTTATTATTATTTGCATGGATTTAAATTAGAAAAAAATGGTTTTTATTAAATAGTTGTGTTCTCTTTTGATGGGTCATGCTTAGTTAATTACTCTTGATGTCCCATGCTTAGGATTTACAATTATTCTTTTAGGAAACATATTTTTGGCAAACTTGAATTAAATTGTTAAAAAGAATTACATGATTAATCACATAGATTGTTAGAATTACCTGATTCCTGATTCCTGGTATTTTCCATATTTTCTAAAAATCATCTCTAGTGTATTTTCCTGATTTTTATTAGTTTAGGTTAAGTCTAATATTTTCTAAAATCATTACCTTCACAAGTTCGAGAATCGAATCTCTATTTACCACTTTCTAAAATCATATCA